>VWZO01016120.1:42821-104583 GCA_013396975.1 Bucco capensis
GGTCTCCCCTCATCAACTGCTGCAATCACTCCATCATAGAAGGCCACCAGATTGGTCAGGCACAATTTGCCTTTAGTGAATCTGTGTTGACTACTTAGGATCACCTCTTTATCTTGTATGTGCCTTAACATCCCTTCCAATACTATTCGCTCCATGACCTTCCCAGGCACAGAGGTGAGGCTCACTGGCCTATAGTTCCCTGGGTCATCCTTTTTACCCTTTTTAAAAAGGGTAAATCTGACTTCCAAGATGTCAACAAGAAATCCAAGAAACACTTTCCAGTTCCTATTCCTTTTAGAGGAACTTGGCACTTACTCCAAGATGTCACTAAAAGAATCCTGCAACTCTAGCTCTATGCTGACCATCATTCAAACAGTAAGCCGCCTGTCCTATCTCCAGTCTCAGAGTAGTATCGAAGTTCTGATCTGAATAATAATCTCCCTGATGCAAGAGGTTATTTACTTGGCATGCTCCCTTCTCCATACTGGGCTCTACATATCTTGCTAATTTAGTAGACAGATTGTCATCTTCCCTAGTATCACTAAGTTTCTAGCATGCCCAGAAACAGAAAAACTCAGGAAATATCATAAAAAGAGAGGTAAACACAGGTGGTAGATTTTGTAGGGAGAAAATACTACAGGTAATAGTATAAAGTGATTGTTTAAGCATATCTAGGAGATGACCATGTACTCGAAACCTGTATTCATAGAATAAGGATTAGATTTAAATGAGTCATGAAAGAAGACTTCTCCAATTTTGATGTCCATTCTCCGCTTTTACACACTGTAATAATTTTCCACATGGCATATAACAACTGTTGTTTCGTAAGCTAAACAAAGAGTATCTTTTTCTACTCCAAACCAGTAATGAATATAGGGAAAACAAGCACTGTAAAACAAATATCAAGCTTTTAAGGAGTGTTCTCAAATGCACTGTTATTTAAGAAATTACAGTCAAAGCCTGCAAAATCACAGCCAGGAATTTTATAAACCTCCACTACAAAGAGTGCTTTAATTCTTAGACCACAGGAAAATAATAATAAAAAGGTCCCTAAGTTCACTTGATCTGGCTCACTTTTGAGTTGCACTAGTTACTTAGAACTTGCTCAACTGTTTATCTTTGATAAGTAGATAAAAAGTAGAAAACATGCTCTTAATTGCCCATTGGGTGTGAAAATGTCAACTCACAATTTAAGGTCTCTATTTCTCTCACAGCTGTAGAGCTTAGGGATTCTAGAGAATCCCTCTAATTCTCCACTCTCTTCCCCTTTGTGGGATCAGGGGCTGGCAGAATGGGAGTTTATAATACACTGACAGTCAATTCAAGCACGGCAAGATTTCTGAAAAATACAATTAACCTTAATAGTCTAATTTTAACAGATATGCTTTGTCAGAATGTAAAGGCTGTATCCAGCACTTCCATTCTTACTAGTCTACCTACTAAATATGTAAGAAGATTGAAAAAAACATATAGATTTACTTCATAATCACTCATTACACTGACAGAAATCCAGTAAGTACCAGCTCAAAAAATACACAGGCTGTATATACTGTTGTAGTTGAAAGTTCAATTCTCTTCTCCTGGTAATTATAAGCAGCTTAAGTAAGATACAGTTTTTATACATCATTGAATTAGTTTACTCTCCTAGTTAGCTTAGAGAAGTAATCTAAATATAGCATTCCCCTACACAGTAATTTCTGTAGCCACTAACCTGACAACATAATAAAATTGTATTGTCTATTTTGGATAAAAGTCAAGGACTTTCACTTGCATTTTAATTCAACATACCTTACCCAGGAATAAAGAGCCATTCCTCACTCAATAGCAACAAAATTGATAAGGTGTAGTGGGACACTTTAAAAGGTGACACAATTCCTTACCTTTCACTCCAAACAGTGGTATTTGATCTGGCCTGACCATATTAGTCACAAGAAAGAAAACTAGGAATGTGTAATAACTGAGGACAAATTGCTTGTATTTTGTATTTGGCTGAAGAATTGATTGGAAAGCTAATAAAACAAGGAAACATCAAGGGTTCCCTCCCCACCTCTGCCGCAGAAACTTACTTATTTCATTCTTCCTGTAGACCTTGTCTATAACTGCTTATTAATTTGGGCCTCTTAGGAAATATCAAGCTTTAAAAATAACCACTAAACACATAGATTATCTTTTGTGCTATTTCATTGAGCTTTATTCTAGTGTAATTACAATTTTGTAACAGCTAATAAATGCAGAACTGGCACTACATTCAAGAATGAGTATCACAGTTCCCTGATCATAGACACCAGTGAAAAGAAGACATTAGGAACGAGAATGAGTTCATACAGCACCCAAAACACAGCACAATGGTGTAGCAGTCTCTCTTCATAAAGATAAGGAAATAGCATTGCAATCATCAGCTGATAGAACTCCCCATATCCAAGGAACAGAAGATCTCAAACAAGCAACGAACTCTTTAAGAATAGGATCTCTATGTGTTTAATCCAGCCTGTCAATTATGTGGGGTTTTTTAGTTTGTTTTTGTTGTTTTGTTTGGGGTTTTGTTTGTTGGATTTTTGGGGGGTTGGTTTGTTTTGGTTTTTTTCTTAACAGAGCTTATAAAGGGAAACTTGAAGTCACCATTCACAGATTTCCCAACACTGTCAAGTTACAAAAGGAAAAAATACATGATGTATCCATGATGATGTATCTACTGCTTATGCAAGCTTACTTGATCCAAATAGGTTGAACTCAACCTGCAGAATGGCATTAAGGTGAATCTCCGATAGTCATTTTTCTGAGATCTTGCATGAAAGTATTGATGTCCTAACAAAAAAGGCGATAGGGAGTGTGGAAGTATCTGATCAAAGAAGCATATAACAAAGGTAAAACTCATGACTAGGTTTCGTGAACAAAGATCCAGGGAGGGTTCCATCCATGCTTTTCATCAGTGATTTTTACAAGCACACTGATGACTGAAAAGGCCAATCTGGGACAGACAAGAGCGGTTGCAAAAGGCACAGCAGAAGGACTCCTCAGGAGGTATATTCTGCAAGACACGATTCTTTCTACGCTGTCTTTTCTCCTCAAGAGTGATCCTGTGTGCCTTCTCAAAAATATCAGCGGCATTAAAAATAGTGTGTCTCCAGACCTCCTGATTGGAGGCCAGAGTAGACCAGTTAAGGTGATCAATATGGCCAAGGCTGAAATGTTGTTTCAGGGAGTCCTTGTATCTCCTTCTTGGGTCTCCTCTCTTGCAACAGCCATTGGCAAGTTCACCATACAGTATGATTTTAGGGAGGTGGAAGTTCTTCATCGTGGAGACATGCCCTGCCCAACGCAGCTGCGTTCTCAGCAGCATAGCCTCAATGCTTGAAATTGCTGCACGTTCTAGGACAGAGGTATTAGTTACATAATCTGACCAATGGATGTTTAGGATTGTACGGAGANTGCAAGAACGCAGCCTTGTTTCACGCCATTAGTTATTAGAAAGGGCTCAGAAAGTGCATCGCCGTATCTGACTTGGCCATGCTGATTCTCATGTAATAGGATAATCATTTTAAGAAACTTGGGGGGACAACCTAAACGTTCCAAAATCTGCCATAGACCATTTCTGCTCACAGTATCAAAAGCCTTGGTGTGATCAACAAAGGTTACATAGAGACCTTTGTTCTGTTCCCTACATTTTTCTTGCAGTTTCCTTAGAACAATTATCATGTCTGCGATACTCCTGTTGGCTCTAAAACCACATTGGCTTTCAGGTAAAATTTCTTTAGCTATAGCTGGAATTAGTCTGTTCAAGAGTATCCTTGCTAGAATTTTACCAGCAATGGAGAGCAAAGTGATCCCACGGTAGTTAGAGCAATCTGATTTAGCTCCTTTCTTCTCGTACAAAGTGATGATGACTGCATCACGAAGGTCTGATGGTAGTTTGCCTAATTGCCAACAGCGTACCACAAACTCATGAAATTTAGTATGGAGTGCGTGACCCCCATATTTCCAAACTTCAGGTGGAATTTCATCAACCCCAGCTGCCTTGCTGATTTTCACCTGCTGTATGGCCGTAAGAGTTTCTTCTAGAGTAGGGGTATTATACAATTCATTCTTCACTAGTTGCTGTGAAAAAGACTGAACTGCTGAATCCTGAACAACACGGCTAGTACTGAACAGAGTTTGAAAGTGTTCTGACCATCGATTCCAAAGTTTAAGTAATAGGCAGGCACACACTGGAAACTGTAGACAATATCTGCCTGGTAGGGGCCTGTGGAGTAAAACCCTGGATCAAAAAATGGCCCAAGGATGCTGGTTAGTGTTCAAGGATCACCTCCACACTAAAGAATGGTCAATCTCAAAGAGTAGTAAGTCAGGCAAAACGTGCCAGGAAGCCTGTCGGGATGAAAAAAGGAGCTCCTGGCCAAACTGAAGGAAAAAACCAGAATCATACTGAGATTAGAAGCAAAGACAAGTAACTTGGGAGGAATACACAGATGCTGTCTTAGCCTGCAGAGACAGCCATAGCCCAAATGGAATTAAAACTGACCAGGGATGTTAAAAACAGAAACGCCTTCTTGTACATAGGTGACAAACGGAAGACTAAGGAAAATGTGAGCTCATTGCTGAATGGAACAGGGAACTTGGTGCCATAGGACCTAAAAAAGGCTAAGGTACCGAATACTGCCTTCTCCTCAGTCTTTATAATGAAGACTACCCTTCAGGAATCTCAGGCCTTAGAAATCACAATACTAAATATTTTAAAATTTTGAAGTATAATAAACGTTAACTACACCATTAAATATGTAACAGATCTTCATGCATATGCAGACATTTACATTTAGACAGTGCTCTCAAAACTTATATTAAATATCATATAGTCTTCAAGTATATCATGAACTTCCCCAAAATGGAAAAAACCGTTGTAGTTCCTTTACTGATCTTATTTCTAACTACAAGTGACTTGCTATTTTGCTCAAAATAGCTTGTCTAGCTCAAAAACATATCAGGTATAACAGATGTAGATAGCAAGGCTGAGCTGATACGTTTTGAGGACACATTCTTATTATAGTCCTTAATTCTGAGAAAAGATGCTATCATTTTGTAATCAATGACAACCCAAGAGCTTCCACCCCAGCAGTAAACAAAAGTCTGTCCTATTGCTTCATAAAGTATCCTCTAAATTAATTGTTTTCACATTTCATCCTTTTCCTTTAAGATTTGAAACAGGAAAAAGCAATTCAACTTTGTACACAAATTACATCATTTACTTGACATATTCTTACTAGATCATGTTCCTGTAGTTAACTTGTTTAACAAAGTCACAGAGTCTTCCTATACCTTTCTCTATACCTTCACAACTCAGGACATAATTAGGTAAATTCTACTCTGTGCAAATATCACAAAATTCAATAGCCCAAAGCTCTCATGAAAATCAGAATTTATAAGAATTCTTTGTTTATTTCTCCCCTCATGGGACAACCATATAAGTATGGCATTCACTGTATAGTCTTTGATCACAGGATAACAGAAACTACATGTTGTGTGAAGAAAATGCATCAAAAATCACCAGGGCGCTGTTTCCTCTGGCTCTTTGATCATTTTGATAGATTTCAGAATTAGAAAATAAGCCCCTGGAAAAAGTCATTACTAACTCCAAAAACATTTAACTGACTTCATTAGTCAAATAATGACTGTTTAATGAAAACCATTAGAAACATTAAGAGCAAAAAACAAGAAAGAAAAATTCTAACAAAATTATAAAAACTTGGAAAGACAAAAGCAAATTTACCTGTTTAGGTTTTGGAGCTTTGTGATTTTTTTTTTTTTGTGTGTTCTGTGTTTGGTCAGATTTTGTTTGTTTTAGCTTAGACTATGACATAATATCTTTATCTTCTTAAGAGTTTTTCAATTCACATTTTCTGTCCATGGTTCAATTTAACGAATAAAACGTATTGCTGCACAGGAAGGAACAAGATTTAACAGTACACTAAAAGAGCAATTCTAAGACTTTTTTTTTTCGTATAGATATTGCTGTTCTTTCTGAGTTTTCTTCTATATACTTTGAATAGAAAGCTAAACAAAACAGACCAAGATCACATACATTCTTCTCTTCAAAGCCAATGTAGCCAAGAATGATATTCTGCACGTATGCTATCTTAAACCATGTCAGGAGTCAATATATTAGGAACTTGTAATTAATTCAGTCCAAACCTTTGTTTAGTCTCTTTGTACCTATACTTCGAGACAATGTATTATTCTATCAGAGACTTACACACACACACAAAATATCAAGAAGATCTCATTGGAAAATGTCTTAAATGCAGAATTATACACTGTTGCAATTTTTGAACACTGTGACTTATTTCTAGGCATGCTCACAGACATCATCTTTATGCAATTCTATAAAACATTTTACCAAAAACTATTTTGCTATTGACTCTACCTGCCTGAGTGGCTTCTGAGCTTGTTGTTTCTTAGCTTCTCACTTACGGCTGAGCTCAGAGAAACAGATTGCACATCATGGTCTAAACAAGGCCCAAATGTTTAGAAAATGCATGTGATTGATATTGGGAAAGTAGTTATTTTTTTGCCATGATTTTTTTTTTGTTTTCTAAAGAGATTACTATTTGTTTCTGGGAGATAATGTATAGCAGTTGCAGCAACTGTATTTCAGCTGCTAGGGAAGAAAATACCTGTCCTAGTATTTTCCATGTTCAGATAAGTACTTCCAGAGTTTAAAATGTTTATTCAAGATTCACTGGAGCCTTTTTATTGCAACTGCAATTTTCATTTCACTGACAACCACAATGTTTGAACATCATGTAGAATTTATCTACAGCATTTGGAGTAAAAGCTTGAATGATTGCAGGAGGTAAACCAAGAGGAGATCTCAACTCAGTCACGCACCATCATTAATCTACTGAAGTAAGAAAGAAGGAAAAGCAGCAGAAAGAGCTAGTGATCAACAACAGTCAGTTTCTAAGCAAGTGACTCTATTGAACTAAGTCAAACTACTACCAACATCATCCTGGTGGAAGCAGCAAGCAGGACAACTCCATCCGTCCCTGAACACACTTATGCATGTCACAAAAAGTAATTTGGAGGAAACACTTTTTGAGGAGTAGCTCAAATTTATGGCACTTCTATATGGGACAGATGGAGACACTGGTTGACAGCTCATAGGTTAGGATCCTGGCAGAGGCCAAGGAGAAAAACAGTGTGGAGGAAACGTGTTTCATCTACCCAAATCAAGGCAAGAAAATCAACAGAGACTTCTTTATATAACTGAAGAACAAGTGGGGATCACAGACCTTGGCTTGTATGGGGAACTTCAAACTCCCTAACATCTGCTAGAAGGGAAATTTGGCAGGATGCAAACAAAGAGGTTTCTGGGAAGTTTCAGAAAATCTCCATTATGCATGTACTGTATGAACCAACCAGAGCTGTTGCACAGATGTAGCTATTCTTTTCTCCAAAACCTGCTTGGGGATGTTAAAATCAGCAGAAGTCTTGGCTGCAGCAACCACGAATGGGGGATCAATATCCAAAACAGAGTAAGAAAAGTAAGTAACAGGCTAGAGATGATAAAATTCTGGAAAGCAGTTCTCAGCTTCAGAAAACATCTAAGTGGGATACCATGGAGGCAGATTTAAAGGTAAAAGAGCTGAGCGAATGGCCAGTCTTTAAGAAAAGTATGCTTCAGGTGCAAATACAGTCCATCCTGATAATCAGGAAGATGAGTAATTGCCTGAGAAAAGAATCTTGGCTAAGCAGTGAACTCCTGTCAAGTTTCAATGGAAACTTTGCAACACACAGGAGGAAGGAGGTGGGACAAATAAGGAATTCCAAAGTGTCGTTCAGGCATATAGGCATGGTGTAAGGAAAGCCACAGCTGAACTCAAGTTTACAATTTCAAGGATCATGTGAGTGTAGCAAGAAGAGCTTACATGGCTAAATTATAGTAAAAGGATGAACAAGGAAAATGTGGGCCTTCAGCTGAACCTTCAGGTGGTTTGCTGACAGTGACACAGATAAGGCTGACATAACTGTTTAATCTTCTCCACTGTCTTTACTAACAAGTGGAAAGATTCAAGGAGGAGAAGAACTACCAACAACAGGTGAGGATCAAGTCAGGAATGATGTTCCACACAAGACTGTGGCATCCAATAGGATGCATGAAAATGTTCTGGGAGAACTGCCTCATGTCTCACAAAACTGGGAACAGTCAGAAAGGATTTAGCAATGGTGAATCATGGCTAACCATCACAATTGCCTTCCATGACTAAATTTGTGGATGAGAGTAGGTTGTGGGTGTCATTTACCATAATTCTACAATTAATTTTATCAATGTCTTCCACAGTATTTCTATATCAAAGTTAGGATGTTGCACTTTGGGCAAAGAGTAGCTGAACATGCACCAGCAGTGTGTCCTGATCACAAAGCAGCAGCACAGGAAGGAAATGAAGGCAAAGTATGCTCTCCCTCTACTCACAAGCATGCAACTCAAATGCTGGCTCCAGTTTTGTTTACTCAAATAAAATAAATAAATAAATAAATGCATTTATTTATAAATACAGGATATAAATATAGCCCCCCACCCAGCCAGCCAGACAATTTGGGTCAGTTCTCCTCAGACTCATGAGTCTGCTTTTGGTGAATCTTCCCTTGGATTGGAACACCACATAAGGAAATTTCTTGGGCTTGAGTGAGCCCTCATCCCCACCTTTGGTGAGTGAATATTTCTTCTGGATATATCAGAGAATATTCATGGCTGGAAATGACCTCTCAGACTCTCACCAAGTCCAACAAAAAAAACCCAAACAAAACAAAACAAAAAACCCCACACAACACCACATAACTCCTGCCCTCACTAGAGCATGTCCTGGAGCACCACATCTACACGTCTCTTCAACAACTCCAGGGATGGTGACTCAACCACTTCCCTGGGAAGGCTGTTCCAGTGCCTCACCACCCTTTCTCTAAAGAATTTCTTCCTAATATCCAATCTAACTCCCCCCCCGTCACAACTTCAGACCATTCCCTCTGGTTCTGTCATTAGTTACTAAGGAAAAGAGGCCAACACCCACCTCTCTACAACCTCCTTTCAGGTAGTTGTAGAGGGTGATGAGGTCCCCCCTCAGCTTCCTCTTCTCTAACTAAACATGCCCAGCTCCCTCAGCCTCTCCTCATATGACTTGTTCTCTAAACCCCGCACAAGCTTGGTAGCTCTCCTCTGGACACGCTGCAGCATCTCAGTGTCTTTCCTATAGCGAAGGGAACAGAACTGAACACAGTACTCCAGATGAGGCCTCACAAGTGCCAAATACAAGGGCACGATAACCTCCCTTCTCCTGCACACCACACTATTCCTGATGCAAGCCAGGATCCTGTTGGCCTTCTTGGCCACCAGCACCCTCAGGTCCTTTTCTGCTGAGCAGCATTCCAGCCACTCACCCCCAAGCCTGGGGGTGTTGTGACCAAAGTGCAAGACACGGCACTTGGCCTTATTGAACCTCATACAACTGGCCTTGGCCCATTGATCCAACCTGTCAAGTCCGTCTGCAGAGCCGCCCTGCCCTCCAGCAGATCAACACTCCCACACAATTTGGTGTCCTCTGCAAACTTACTAAGGGTGCTCTCAATTCCCACGTCCAGGTCATCAAGAAAGATGTCAAACAAGACTGGCCCCAAAACTGAGCCCTGAGGGACACCACTGGTGACTGGTAACCACCTAGATTTTGCTTCATTAATCACTACTCTCTGGGAATGGCCAGCCAGCCAGTTTTTAACCCAGTGAAGACTACATTTGTCTATACCATGATTCACCAGTTTCTCTAGGAGAATGTTGTGGGAGACTGTGTCAAAGGCCTTACCAATGCCCAAGCAGACAACATCTACAGTCTTCCCCCCATCCAAAAGGTGAGTCACATGGTCATAGAAAGAGATCAGGTTAGTAGAGCAAGACCTCCCTTTCATAAACCCATGCTGGCTGGCCCTGATGCCTTGGCTGCCCTGCAATTGCTGTGAGAGCTCACACAAGATGATCCTCTCCATGATCTTTCCTGGTACCAAGGTCAGGCTGACAGGCCTTCAAGTCCTTAAGCTCATCTCTAGTGAGCCTGGTTTTATTCCCTTCCCCCTTGGAGCCTAGTTTAAGGCCCTTTCAACAAGCCTTGCCAACTCCTGTAAAAGGATCCTTTTTCCCCTCTGAGACAGATGTAATCCATCTGTTGCCAGCAGACCTGGTGCCATATAAACTTCCCCGTGATCAAAGAACCCAAAATTCCAGTGGTGGCACCAGCGTCTAAGTCACATGTTAATCGGGTGTGTTTTCCACCCTCTTTCTGTGTTTTTCCCTACCACTTGAGGGACTGATGAGAACACCACCTGTGCCCCTGAGCCTTCAAGTAGTCGCCCCAATGCCAACAGCACCATATAAATTGCATTCTTCTTTGTCAATTGCATGGCTTATTCTCTCCGCTACAGAAATCACAGAATTGGTCTTAAGATATCCCAGACACAGAGAAAAGAGTTTGCAAAATGAAATAGGTAGGTTGGATGGATTTGATTATTCCATCACATATTAAAAAATCTAATGTGAGCCTTTTTTTTCTTTTTTTTTTTGGTGGGGGCGGGGCACTACATTAGGTTTCACTGAAAATTTCACTACAGCTAATGTAAGTCCAAAAGACACAAAGTGGCAGAGATACTTCAGCAAGCAGCCACCCACTACGTGCACAGAGCATTCACACAGCTGACAGATCTGGTGTGTTATGTCTTTAGTTAAAACTAGAACAGGGAACACTGTGGTGCCGATGAATAATTTAAAGCTAAGAGAGTTTCAGTAATCCCACACTTTACCTTTTCTCCCTGAAAAACATGAAAAATTGAATAATCCCAATAGTTTGCAAAGTATCTGGAAATTCACTAAAGTTCTGTAATATAGGAGAAACAACTTCCATCTTGAGATGTTTCTATTCATCAAGAACACCTCAATCAAGAACACTGAAGGGATGCAAAAGGACTTGGAAAGTAAAGCCGTAGATTTATCAAAAATTCTCTTTGCTGTCATGTTCACTGATATTCACCACAGTATTCTTAGTGAATAATTTACCAATCACAACCAAATTTGAAAAAAACTGTAAACCAAACAACACTGTCAGTGACAGCCATTGACTTTCAGCAGTATTAGGGTTTTGAGTGGTGTAAATGATAGCAGCATTTAACTTCATTTTACAGAGTAACAGCTGATTGAGTGTTTTGTAATGTAAAGCTGGAAAATTCTACACTATCAAATTTTTCTTTCAAGTGAAATACTTCATCTTACCTGCTGTGCTTAATATGTGGGGTGTTGTAAATATGACACCTATCTCAAGCATCACTGGAAACTGTGGCTCATCTGCTTTTTTTAGTCATAAATAATGGGCCAGTTTGCATGATTAATACAGGAAGAGGACTCTGTACAAGCTGCATAGTTTAATTGAAGTATAAATCATGCAGCTGGTTATAACTTAGAACTATTATAATAATAAATAATTGTATTTTCTCTACTTGCTTTGCATGCTTAATATAAAACTAGATTAATGCTCATCTGGTAGCTGCTACATGCCAGTGCTTGTAATCTGCTGCCAAGAAGCTATTAATCTAGCTGGCAGGTAGTTCAGAAAGTTGAAGTACTTACGCTTTTTAGAAATAATTATTAGCGAAAAGTTACAAAGAATGCTCTGTTTAGTCAATAAATTCAAGTCTGTGGTTAATTCTAAACATAAAGGTTGTCCTACCATTTCAATTCATTTCCTCTCTCCATATGCTTAGACTTGCCATTCAATGATTTGGCAACAAAATCTCTTGCTTTTGATATTCAGTTTTTGAAATCAGCTATATTTGATTCCAGTTTGTCTTCTTGATCCAGCAGCTCCTACAAGGAATGTACATTTCAAAATAGTCCATACATCCTAACATAGGTTTATGGGGGTGTAGCAATTCAGATAAACATACCTAATTGTGTACCCTGGGAACTGTTAAAGAAGAGTTCCTGAAGATTACTCAAAATGTTTGAAGCACCACATTAGTGCCCAGTCACTTTGGAATATTTCTTCTAAATGCAGACCTCACATACAAAGGAAAAATTTCTACAGTTACAGAATGGCAACTGTTTCCTTTCTGCCAGTACATTAAAAAAAAAATCAGAATTTTTGATAGTTCTGTTCTCCACTTCATAATAGAAATAATATAATACTGTGAGATACTTTATTTTTCTGTGGAGGGTTTTGGTAGTATTAAACTGTGGATGAAATTCAAACTTAAAGTCAACTGCATTATTCTGTATCTATTGCAATTTAAAACTAGCCCCAGACCTGAATGGGTTGTTCCCCTGATTATTTTTAACAAAGTCTGTCCTAGTGCTAAGAACCTCAGCAACTTCCATGAGAATGAACACTGAAATTTGGGTCATCAACTGTGAAAACTAAGTTCAGACAATCCATAGACTTTTTCAGAGTAGACCAGTATGCAGTTATTGAACAAAGGCACTGATAGAGAGAGAATTCAGGGGAATTCTATTTTGTTTCCCCATACCAAATACACATTTTTTTTTTTTTGAGAGGACAACAAGGGAGGATTTCTGTTAACAAAAAGCTACAGCTGTAAAATACTATGAGAGCAACTAGCTGCATACCATATTATGCATGCAAAAGAGCTTCCATTACCATGCAAAAAAAAAAAATCTAAAAATCTTCCTAAGAAAATCATAAAAGTTTAAACTTTTTT
This sequence comes from Bucco capensis, assembly GCA_013396975.1. Taxonomy (NCBI): domain Eukaryota; kingdom Metazoa; phylum Chordata; class Aves; order Piciformes; family Bucconidae; genus Bucco; species Bucco capensis. The sequence goes on from VWZO01016120.1 coordinate 55,563, forward strand.
TTTTTTTTTTAAATAACCACAGTCACATGTGTCCTGGTTTCACTGGGACAGAATCATAGGTCAGCCATGAGCTGAAGACCATTATCAGTTTCAATTCAGCCAGGGCAGGTGTCATGAACTGGCTCACAAGTGCATCCCATACCATAAGCGTCATGCTTAGCATGAAGGGGGAGATTTGCTAAGGAGAGTCTCCTGGTCTCCTGCTTGGGATTTTACTGATTCTACTCCTCTTGTTTCTCCTGCTCTTTGTGACTACTTTCCCATTTGTTGTGACTGTTGTGCCTTTGCTAGGCTGAGTGTAACTTTATGTAGTTTATACTGGCATTAATATCAGTCTTGTTTCATTAAACCCATTTTCACTTCAACCTGTGGTACTTCCATCATTTTTCTGATTCCCCTTCTCTGCTGGGGAGAGATCATTGGGTGATAGAGCAACTGGTATAGTTTAGCCTCAGATATGGGCTAAACGTAGATAACTTGTCTCAAAGAAAAAAAACCAAACCCAAAACCAAACCAAACCAAACAAACAAACCCCCACCAAGCTTTAAAAATAAAACCCCACCTCAAAACAAAAAATCAACCAAATCCTTTTCTGCAAAGCTTTTCAGATTTTCATGGATGCGTATTAATAGGTGCTGACTGATACTACCTTACTTATCAATAAGACTCCTTCAGTCATTTTTTTCAAGGGGTTTCTTTTTTTTTTTTTTTTCCTCATCCGATTAGCATAGAAGATATTGGAAGGGAAAATCTGAGAATTTTAGAAGGGTTCCTCAAAGCTAGTAATGGCACCATTCATATAATTTTCCTCTTGCAAGAAGACAGGCAAATGAAAGAACAACATATACTTGTGTTAGTCACAATATTCAGTGGAAATAAAAATATAAAAATTATACCTAAATAGCACAGCACAGGAAAAACTTCTAAGTCCTTACAAATACTAAAACACAGAAACACAGTGTACATTCTATGTATCATTCTATGTATTATGTATGTCTCATTCTATGATTCTATGATTACGTTCTAGGACTTGTGCTCCAGAGATGATGACCTTTCTTAAGATTCAAGTTAGGCGGGACTGCAAAGGCTGAGTAAGATGAATTCAGACTGAAACACCAGGATACATTAATTGTATCATATAACCACCACAAATGACATCTATCTTGATCAGTTTGACAATGCTTTGCACGAGTTCTTTAAGCCCGATATGCAGCCCAGACCCACTTCATAGGGAAGCCTGCTGTCTCCCTAGGGCCCAGGTTAATGCTATGAAGAAGAAGCTTCCTTCCCTAGTATGGCCCTCAGATTGCCCCCTTTTGATATTTCAGATAGGTAGTGATGAAGTAGTGAAAAGTCCAAGGGCAAGGAAGAAAATATTAGGGACTTAGGATGATTGGTCATGGGATCAAGAGCACAAGTGGTGTTCTCTATCCCTCTAGTTGAGCAGAATTATGAGGAGGCAAACAGGAAGAGCCGGCAGATTGATATTGACAGAACTTTGGGTTCTTTGACCATGGCTTAACCTACATGACACCAGGCCTGCTGGCAAGGGATGGGAGAAATTTATTTTGCAGGGGGAAGAGCATCCTAGGACAAATGTTAGCAGGGCTCCTTGAGAGAGCTTTAATCTAGATTTGAAGGGGGATGTAATTGGGCTTGCTAGAGAGGTTTCTGGGTGTATTAATCAGCACTTGTGGGTCCATGTACTAGTATTTTGGAGAACCAAAAGGCCTATCAATCCTCAAGTGTGAAAACAACACACTCAACTCCCTCCCCAAAATGCGTATATAGCAATGCACACAACAGGACAAACTGGAGACCTGCATGCAGTTGCAGGACCATGATCTCATTGCAATTACTGAGATATGGTGGGATAGCTCACATGACTGGAATGCTGTCATGGATGCTAAGCCCTCTTTAGAAAAGATAGGCGAGCCAGGCAAGGTTTATGTGAGAGAGCAACTGGCATGTATTGAACTTTCTATGGGGGCATGTGAAGAGTGAGTTGAGAGCTTGTGGGTAAGGATTAAGGGGCAGGATAATGTCAGATACACTTTTATGGGAGTTTATTACTGGCCACCTGACCAGGATGGGGAATTTGATGACTACTTCTACAGACAGGGGAAGTAAGAAATCTGCATGGTTAAGCATTGAGCTTCTGAAAAAGCTCAGGTGGAAGAAGGAAGTTTACAGTGTGTGGAAGAAGGAACTAACCACTTAGGAAGATTACAAAGAGCTGTCAGAGTATGCAGGGATGAAATGACAAAAGCCAAGGCCTCCATGAAGTTAAACCTGGCAAGGGATGTCAGAGTCAACGGGAAGGGTTTCTTCAAGTACATTGGAGGTAAAAGGAAAATTAGAGAAAACATGGGCCTGTTGTTGAATGAGGCAGGTGCTATAGTGACAGAAGATGCAGAGAAGGTGAAGTTACTGAATGTCTTCTTTGCTTCAGTCTTCACTGCTCAGGAACTCCAGCCCCCAGGAGTCCCAGACTTTGGAGGTACCAGAGAAAGTCAGTATAAAGGAAGACTTTCTTTTGGTTGAGGAGGATCAAGTTAGAGAAAAATTAAGTAAACTGGATATTCACAAGTCCATGGGTCCAAGTGGGAAACACCTGTAAGTCCTGAGGGAGCTGGCCAGTCTCTACCATCTTTGAAATGTCCTGGAGAACAGGTGAGGTGCCTGAGGACCAGAGGATAACCAATGTCTCTCCAGTCTTCAAAAAGGGCAAAAAGGAGGACCCAGGAAACTACAGGCCACTAAGCCTCACCTCCATCCCTGGAAACGTGATGGAACAGCTCATTCTGGGCATCATCTCAAAGAATGTGGAGGAAAAGAGGGTTATTAGAAGTAGTCAACATGGATTCACCAAGGGAAAGTCATGTCTGACCAAATTGATAGCCTTCTAAAATGGCATAACTGGATGGACAGATCACAGGAGGGCAGTTGATGTTTTCTACCTCGACTTCAGCAAGGCTTTTGACACCATGTCCCACAGCATCCTCATAGACAAACTGAGGAAATGTGGATTAGATGAATGGACAGTGGGGTAGATTGAAAGCTGGCTGAAGGACAGGGCTCAGATGGTTGTAATTAGTGGCACAGAGTTCAATTGGATGTCTGTAATGAATGGTGTTCCCCAGGGGATGGTGCTGGGTCCAGTCTTGTTGAATATGTTCATCAGTGACTTGGATGAAGGAATAGACTGTGCCCTCAGTGAGTTTGCCGATGATGCAAAACTGGGAGGAGTGGCTGACACACCAGAAGGCTCTGCTGCTACTCAGCAAGTCCTGGACATGAGGGAGAGCTGCGCAAAGAGAAAACATATGAAATTCAAGAAGGGAAAGTGTAGGGTAATGCACCTGGGGAGGAATAACCCTGTGTACCAGTACAGATTAGGGACTCATCTGATGGAAAACAGTTCTGGGAAACCTAGGTGTCCTGGAGGATAGCAGGATGACCGTGAGCCAGCAATGCATCCTTGTGGCCAAGAAGGCTAACGGCATTCTGGATTGCATCAACAAGAGTGTGGCCAGCAGGTCGAGGGAGGTTATCCTCCCCCTCTACTCTGGCCTGTTGAGACCACATCTGGAGTACTACGTTCAGTTCTGGTTTCCTCTGTTCAAGGACAGGGAACTTCTGGAGAGGGTACAGAGAAGGGAGGTAAAAATGATTAGGGGACTTGGACATTTCTTTTATGGCGAAAGACTGAGAGAGCTGGGGCTTTTTAACCTAGAGAAGAGAGGACTGAGGGGGGATCTTACCAATACTTATAAATATTTGAAGGGTGGGAGTCAGGAGGATGAGAGCAATCATTTTTCAGTGGTGCCCAGTGGCAGGACAAGAGGTAATGGGCACAAACTTGAACTGCGCCTGTGAGGCCCNAGATGATCTTTAAGGTCCCTTCCAACCTGGCCATTCTATGATTCTATGATTCTGTGATTCTATGATAACAAGTTCCATCTAAACAAAAGGAGAAACTTCGTTACTTTGAGGGTGGTAGAGCCCTGGAACAGGCTGTCCACAGAGGTGATGGAGTCCCCATGTCTGAAGATATTCAATACCGACCCGGATGTGTTCCTGTGTAAACTGCTCTAGGTGAACCTGCTCTGGTAGAGGGGCTGGACTAGATGATCACTAGAGGTCCCTTCCAACCCCTAACATTCTGTGATTCAGTGAAAAATTACTCCTCAGTTGGTGTCCAGTGCCCAGAACTACAAACTGAGAGAGTGGGTGGCTACCCCTACTTCCTAGCTTTTCGATGAAGGGTCTTCAGATGAGAATTTGGTCCATCAAAGGCAGCAGGTTTCTGTTTCAAGAAACAATAGGAAGTGTCCAGTGTTCACCTCAGGATGTCATGCAAGTATATCACTGCTAAACTAACACAGAGTTGTCAAAGTGCTGCATGATCTTCACTGGTAAAAAAAAATAAAATAAAAATTCCCCCAAACCATAAACAATCTAGAATATATCCACTTCATCCTGCAAATCTTGTTAAGCCAGAGAGGAAAAAGTCTTTCCTTCCAATATTTTTAACATCAAACACAAGCTTCTCAGTCAGATCTCTCACATTTATGCCAAGGGCAAAAGCCCTTGTGAGTATCCCTTTTGCACGATCAATAAGGATCTTTGATAGGGTAACTGTCCAGAAGGAACTCTCACTTGAAGCCTTCTATCCTCACAATCTTAATGTACACAAGGCTAAAATAAAGCATATTCCATTGACCTTTCAAGTACATTCTATCCTCGTGTCCAGGTTATTTTTATATGGGAAGTGCTATCAAGTAAAAAATACCTAATTTGAGTTTAGTGGTTCACAAATACTAAAAAAGAAACAAACACAAAACCAAGTCAAATGAAAAACAAACAAAAAAAAGGCAAATAAAAAAAAAAAGAGTTGTTTTCCAAACCCTCCTGAGGCATCCTTGGGTAAAGCATGTATCCACTGATTTGATTTTGTTTTTAATTTTTTTTTTAACTTTAGTTGATTACAACAATTGTCATGAAATTGCTAAAATGAAGTAAAACTCAGGCATTGAGCAAATTCCACTCTAACTACAGGTGAAAAATATCTGTTAAATCATAAGACAAAAATTAGATAGAACTAGATATTTCATTCAAGTCACATCCTGCAGGTACCAAGAATACCATGTTGCCTAGAATACTCTTTCTAAATTATTAGAGCATTTAAATCCGAGAGACTTAAAAGAATATTTGAAAAGAGGATTACTCTAGCAATAGAAAGACTATAGACTGTTTGCACGTACTTACAAAATACAGCAAATAACTAAAGGAAAGTTTTCACAAATTAAGTCATTATCATGACTGACTAATTACCTTCTAGAAATATTGAAAGACCACGATATTTGATGAATGTGGGATGTTTCAAGAACATAAAATATAGGTCCTACGATGACTCCATTTTTACTTTCTGTAACTACCTTAAATTGTAGAGGCAAGAAAGTGCAGGAATGTAAATTTCAACTTTCTACTTATTTTGACCAAACTTCTCCAAGTCGTATTTCTACTGAGGTGAAGAATATCTAAATTACAATAGTATAAGCTCTGCCGGTTCTATATAAGAAACTAAGAAACTAGCAGTCTACAATGCCAGGCTTTCCACAACGTTCACTCACACAACATCAATTAAAAAAAAATACTTTCTTCAAAAAGCTAACATATTTTACAAGTTACTAAAATTGTCTGTGACTAGAAGAAACTTATTTCCAATTTAGATACACACAGTTATAAACAGTGCACTATAAAGGACATCCTCATATTCAAAAGAACTCATTTATTGAGCTATGGATAAAATTGATGAACTTGCAAGTGAATGTTGCATATATAAACCTTCATATCAGAGTTTGTGTATATGAACTTTTGCATTTATTCTCACTCAATTCATCCTTCTTCATTAGCATAATTCACAAGGAATCTGGCAACATTTCAAGTGTCTAATCATCCTGCATATGTACTACACATATTAAGATTTCTCCAAATTAACTATTGACCAAGCTTATAAGTTGTGACTTATTTAAAGTATCACCCTAGAAAGTTATTTAACTTGATTTCACTATTTCCAGGGTCACAGCATTTACTGTGAACATTTACTGTTGTCCCAGTCTTCATTAACTCAGTTCAGATGAACTCCAGGGGCAATGCATGTTGCTGTATTATGACCTACCAAGTACACTAAACAGAATCAAGCAGAGTTCAGCGCAGTTCGCACTATATTCTCATACTCACAGCAATGGGCAACACACATCAATTATGGCATATGACAAGTTGTACTGACTGTCTAATCACTTAGCACTGTAAATTTGTGTCAAATTTATGTTAACAAATCATTTTTAAAATGGTCAATCTTGTATAGCATATTAGATGATTTTCCCTATAAGTGACACTACTTAACCAAATTCACATGGCTGGATATATATCTACAGGCTCCTGTATTAGGAAACTAAGTGGTCTAATTTTTATTGAGAGTCCCTGGAAGCTAATATTCTGAAATCAGACTGTGTCTTCAAGCAACTAGATTTGAACTTGAATACTAACTTTTGGAATGTCACTTTGAAACACTCTAGATTACATGCAGCACGTTGTTGGGCATACTGACTGACAGCTCATCAGGCAGTGAGAAGAAAATGAATTTTAAAAATAGATTTTACCTAATTATAGTTTACTAGTACTCCTGGATCTGCCAACACCAGCATTATCAACAAGTTCTTTTTCTTCTGGATAGAATCATCACGATGGGAAAAGATGACCTTCAAGATCATCAAGTCCAACTGATGGCCCTACACTACTGCTATCCCTAAACCATCCCTTGAAGTGCCACATCTACTCATTTGTTGAAAACCTCCAGGGATGGTGACTCCACCACCTCCCTGGGCAGCCTGTTCCAACACCGCACCACTCTCTCAGTGAAGAAATTTTTCCTAATATCTAATCTAAACCTGCCCTGGTACAACTTGAACCCATTCCCTCTAGTCATATTGCTAGTCACAAGGGAGAAGAGGCCAACACCTGCCCCTCTACAACCTCCTTTCAGATAGTTGAAGAGAGCAATAAGGTCTCCCCTCACCTTTCTCTTCTCCAGGCTAAACAGCCCTAGCTCCCTGAGCCTCTCCTCATAAGGCCAAAATGATGACAAAGCCCAAATAATTTTCTGCTCTGTAAGACTCTGCAAACACTGAATGGTGTTCCTAACTGCCAAGCAAAAATACGGGGAGAAAAGAATGCTCAAAATATATTTGCAAAATTTTAGTAAGATATGGTAGAATTTACTAAACAGTGGATATCCTGTGGGGAGACGGAAGGAGGAGGAAAAAAAGAAAAAGAAGGGTTTGGGTTATACTACAGAGAAAAAGGAATCAATAACGTAAATCAATACAATATAAAAAGTTTTCACTTTCTTATAAAAATAATTTAAGTTTTCCTGGAGTGTCTTACATATAATAATGCTGCTTAACAAAATCTATGTAACTCTAATGACAGGACTTTTATCAATAATAAATTTCTACTAAAATATTAAAACTACATTCACTGTTACAATATTCTTTATAAAGTATCTTACAAAACTCTCTGAGTGCACATCCAAATCCCACTATCTTCTGACAAATGCCAGCTACATTGTGTTGGGAATAAGGATAGTTCAGTTTCACAGAAGGGTTTGATAACCTGGTTAACAGTGTAAGAAACCATCTTTTTGCTGTGCATTTAGCAAAGATTCAGAGACCATTGTTTACTTTTCCAGGAAAGAGTCATCTTCATCATAAACCCAACATTTTTCAGAGTAGTAGACGGAATAGATAATTTTAAAGGCCAGGTTGGATGGGGCTTTGAGCAACCTTATGTAGTGAATGATGTCCCTGCCCATGGCAGATGATTTGTAACTGAATGATCTTTCAAGGTTCTTTCTCACTCAAGCTAGTCAATTATGCACAGATATGGGTGATTATAAAGGATTTTATGAGGCCTTGAAAATGGCATACAGGCATACTTACCGAGTTCAAACCCCCTTATTTAGTACAGATGGTCAAACGCTTCTAAGAGATAAAACCTCTATTTGGAATCGATGGTCAGAACACTTTCAGACTCTGTTCAGTACTAGCCGTGTTGTTCAGGATTCAGCAGTTCAGTCTATTTCACAGCAACTAGTGAAGAATGAATTGTATAACTCTTACGGCCATACAGCAGGTGAAAATCAGCAAGGCAGCTGGGGTTGATGGAATTCCTCTTGAAGTTTGGAAATATGGGGGTCACGCACTCCATACTAAATTTCATGAGTTTGTGGTACGCTGTTGGCAATTAGGCAAACTACCATCAGACCTTCGTGATGCAGTCATCATCACTTTGTACGAGAAGAAAGGAGCTAAATCAAATTGCTCCAACTACCGTGGGATCACTTTGCTCTCCATTGCTGGTAAAATTCTAGCAAGGATACTCTTGAACAGAATAATCCCAGCTATAGCAGAAGGAATTTTACCTGAAAGCCAATGTGGTTTTAGAGTCAACAGGAGTATCACAGACATGATAATTGTTCTAAGACAACTGAAAGAGAAATGTAGGGAACAGAACAAAGGTCTCTATGTAACCTTTGTTGATNCTAGCAAAGGCATATAGTGGTTTCGGAAAACTCTATAAAAGAGTCTGGCAAAATAAACACTTGAAGAAAAGTACAAAGATCAGTGTTTATAGAGCCATTGTGCTATCTACTCTTTTATATGGTTCTGAATCATGGGTCTTCTATTTGCCACCACCTACGACTATTGGAGCACTTCCACCAGCACAATCCTAAACATCCATTGGTCAGATTATGTAACTAATACATCTGTCCTAGAACGTGCAGCAATTTCAAGCATTGAGGCCATGCTGCTGAGAATGCAGCTGCGTTGGGCAGGGCACGTCTCTAGGATGAAGAACTACCGGCTCCCTAAGTTCATACTGTATGGTGAACTTGCCACAGGCTGTCGCAAGAGAGGAGCCCCAAGAAGGAGATACAAGGACTCCCTGAAACAACATCTCAGCCTTGGCCATATTGATCACCTTAACTCGTCTACTCTGGCCTCCAATCAGGAGGTCTGGAGACACACTATTTTTAATGCCGCTGATGTTTTTGAGAAGGCACACAGGATCACTCTTGAGGAGAAAAGACAGCGTAGAAAGAATCGTGTCTTGCAGAATATACCTCCTGAGGAGTCCTTCTGCTGTGCCTTTGCAACTGCTCTTGTCTGTCCCACACTGGCCTTTTCAGCCATCAGCACGCTTGTAAAAAGCGCTGATGAAGAGCATGGATGGAGCCCTCCCCATCAGGCAGTAGTATTAGGTTAAGAGTAAGTATGTAGGTAATATATTTGCTTCTGTACAGATAAATACCCTCTAGATTTTTAAATAAGTGTTCATTTTTTCCAATGGAAGCTTTCCTTCAATATTTTAATCCATTCATAGCATTTTGTTTAAACATACATGGAAAAAAAAGTTAAATATTTTCCTTCCTCCACCATTCACTAAAACACATATGAAGTTCTATATTTTAAAATATCTCACAGAATTTTAAATATTCTATAACAGTAACTGCACCTACATCAGACATTTAAGATAATCAGTGAGCACAAATTTGATTTGTGGGACACCTCCCACTAGATCAGGTTGCTCAGAGCCCCATCTAGCCTGGCCTTAAAAACTTCCAGGGATGGGGCTGCCACTACCTCTCTGGGCAGCCTCTTCCAGAGGAAGAACTTCCTCCTAACATCCAACCTAAATCTACCCTCCTCAAGCTTATGTCCACTCCCCCTAGTCCTATTGCTACCTGATATCCTAAAAAGTCCTTCACCAGACTTCCTGTAGGCCCCCTTCAGATACTGGAAGGTCACAATAAGATCTCTTCAGAGCCTTCTCTTCTCCAGACTGAATAATCCCTACTCTCTCATCCTGTCCTCATAGGAGAGGTGCTCCAGCCCTCTGATCATCCTTGCAGCCCTTCTCTGGACACATTCCATCCAGCATGTCCATATCTTTTACTGGGGGCTCCAGAACTGGATGCAGTACTGCCCTGGGCCCTCACGAGAGTGGAAAATAGAGGAAGAATCACCTCCCTTGACCTGCTGGCCATGCTTCTCTTGATGCAGCCCAGGATACAGTTGGCTTTCTGTGCTGCAAGTGCACACTGGCAGCTCATGTTGAGCTTCTCATCCACCAGCATCCAAAAGTCCTTTTCATCAGGGCTGCTCTCAAGCCAGTCACTGCCCAGCCTATGTCAGTGATTGGGATTGCCCCCATCCAGATGCAAGACCTTGCACTTGATTTTGTTGAACTTCACGAGGTTGGCATGGGCCCACCTCTCCAGCCTGTCAAGTTCCCTCTGGATGGCATCCCTTCCTTCCAGCATTTCAGCTGCAACATACAGCTTGGTGTCATTGACAAACTTGCTGAGTGTGCACTCACTGCCACTGTCCTTGTTGCTGACAAAAAAGACCAGTCCCAGTATTGATCCTTGAGGCACTTCACTTGTCACTGGCCTCCACTTGTCACTGGCTTGGACATGGACCCATTGACAGCCACTCTTTGGGTGCAGCCGTCAAGCCAGTTCTTCATCCACCTAGTGGTCCATCCATCGAACCCATATTTCACTAGCTTGGAGACCAGGATGTCATGTGGGACAGTGTCAAAGGCTTTGCTGAGGTCCAGGTAAATGACATCAGTTGCTGCTCCCTTGTCCACTGATATTGTAAGCTTTTCATAGAAGGCCACCAGGTGAGTCAGACCTGATTATCCCTTGGTGAAGCTGTATTGATTGCAACCAATCACTTCTTCATAATTCTTCTGCCTCAACAGAAGTGCCTCCAGAAGGATCTGTTCCGTGATCTTGCCAGCCATGGAGGTGAGACTGACTGGCCTACAGTTCCCTGGATCTTCCTTCTTCCCCTTTTTGAAAATGGGGGTTATGTTTCCCCTTTTCCAGTCAGTGGGGACTTCACTGGACTGTCATGACTTTTGGAATATAATAGAGAGTGGTTTAGCAACCTCATCTGCCAGTTCCCTCAGGACCCATGGGTGTATCACGTTAGTGCCATGGACTTGTGTACTTTAAGACTCTTCAGGTGGTCATGAACTTGATCTTTACTTACAATGGGCAGTTCTTTCTTCCAGCCCCTGCCATTATCTTCTGTGACCTCAGGAGTGTGGTTGGAGCCCTTGCCAGTGAAGACTGAGGCAAATAAGTCATTGAGAACCTCAGCCTTCTCGATATCACTCATCACCAGTTCACCCATTTCCTTTCTGAGGGGGCCTACACCTTCACTTGTCTTCCTTTTTCCATTAATAAAAGTACAGAAATTTTTGCTGTTCCCCTTATATTATACCCCTTATATTCTTATGAGGAAATGTCGAGAAAGAAAGTAAATCAACTATTTTATAATCCTTCTCCGGCTATGTAGTCTGCCTAAGGTCCTCCATTAATGAAAATTAATAAAAATTGAACACAAGTCTCCTGCACCTAGCTTGGAGCACATGGTTTTACCCCTCTTATTGTATTGTAAGATAACTAACCGGCTATGCAAGTCACCCTAGTTAGCATGAATAATTAATTCTCTTGCTTCCCTTTCTCTCCCCCCCGTTTACCATAAAGTTAATATAAATTTTCATATCTTATATATTCTTACTGTATAAATTCTGCAGTGGTGCAATCCCTAGTGTTAGATAGCAACATCTTGGCATCTTGGGTAATTCAACAGAATAAACCACAAGTTACACATTCGGCATTAAAAGTGCATTAGTAAAAAATAAAAAGCTAAACGTTAAACTAGATTGTCCTCAAGACTTATGATGAAGGCATATGTGTTTAATGTAGCATCTTATCCAGAATAATGACAGAATAATCACTGGAGCATGAAGCCACAACCTGTAGACTGTTAATCACAATCATTAATCACTCCAACACATTCTTTTTTCTGCTTTGTACTTTCCAAGATGGAAGTGCTGACAAAGGTAGACTTAATTTCTTTTTTTGTTGTTGTTGTTTACTATATAAATTAAGTTCAGAACACCATCACAACTTCTTGATGATCTGGATAGAAAAGTTATGAAGTTAGCTGTTTTAAGGACTGAATGTCTTATGAACCTGGACATTTTAGAAGATAAAAGGGCTTCTCAACTCAAGGTTGCTGGTTCACAGACAGATTAGACCAGCTAGCACACAAATTTGTCATTGTTCTGTACTTCTCAAGACTGGTGATGAATATCCAGGTCATAACACAAAGATACCCTAGTCGACAAACACTTTGGAATTTTGATGGTAAGCAGCAGAGGACAAGGAAGAATAAAAATGGAAGTAACCACATTCTCCTTGAAAAGGGTTAACTATGTCTACAGAGACATTAAATTGTTATCACTCTTGCTATCCCGTTTTGTGAATGACAAAAGGAATAAGCTGCCTGTTATTTTCTCAGGGCAAAAATAATTCCTCAAATTCTCAATTTCTCATCCCTGCCAATCACCTTCATTCCTGCAACTTAAAGCCAAGAACACAAATTTATTAAAAAAAATCCCAACTATGTAGCATTCTAAATATTAAGAAGATTTATCTTTGTATTAATAATAAAGAAAAGATTTTGGTAATTTTATATTGCAATAGTGATGCAATTTTAACATGGCATTTTCTTTCCATTTGAGCCTTTAAAAGGTTTTTGTTTTATGTGGCATGCAGTGGAACCTACAGAAGAGGAGGAGGGGAGATATTTTTAAGTACATGAGGATGACCTCTAATTACATTGCACCAACCGCCACAGTTGCAAGATTCACATGTGCTGTAAAACCTTCAGAAAAAGTCTGAGGTGGGGATTGTGGTGTGTGTTCATTATTTGTGTGTGTGTGTTTGTTTGCTCTATTTTTTCCCCACCAATGCAGAGCTAAACAGTCAAATGACCATCTGGATGCATTTCATAAGATAGGAAAACACTCTTGAATAATTTATTTGTCTAGGAGCATGTCTTCACCAGTGTGCCTGGGCTCCAGATAAAATGATGAATTTCAGGTCAGGCTTAGGAATCAGTAACACTGTTGTTTCTAAGTGATGAATGAACTGTTGAAATCCCAGTTACTTCACTTTTCTCCTTCTCAAAAGGACACAAGCATTTCACTTCAAAATCTCACTTGCCTTGACAGTGACTTCCACCTTAATATTCCTCAAGTCATAGCCCATTGTTTTTTCACTAAGCAGTATCCTTAAGAGAACAGCTAAAGGAGGATTCAAAATAATATTCAAGGATGAATTTGAGCATTAGTGCTTCTGTTGCCAACTAGCTAGGAAGAAAAATCTCCAATGTTAAATGTGCAAATGACAGAAGTTTTTTGCCTTTTTAAAAAGTGCTCTTTCTGACTGCAGACGCTCATCACTACTTCTGATTCAAAAAAATAGTTTAGTAATCTTTTAGCACGGCACATTTCCTTTTTCTCCTGGGTAGTATGTGTCCTTCATGAATTGGCTGAAGCCCTGAAAAACTAAGATGACTGCAATCCTCTTCACTTTGTTAGACCTTTCCAAAGGAAAAATATAAACAAAGAACAGCACAATTCTTGGATCTGTAGTTGCTACAGAATAAATCAGCAAAGATTTACACACTGAGTATCAGAAGTAACCCATTATGACTTCTAAAATATATTTAGCTTTTTGCAATGTTTATATGAGGTCTGAAGAGAGATTACAATCTTGCTTACCTATTACATCTAGGGCTAATTTGTCTTAACTACTTCGAATAAAAGCAGATGCCTTCTAACTGTTTCCTCAATTTTTTCACTATTAATGTAATTCCAACAACTTATATAATATTTAACATCTCTTCCTCAACAATGCCTTTTGCTGCTAATTTTGGTATTATTTCTGTATCAGGTGGGGGGACTGGTAGGAAATTTTTATAATGGGGGAAGAAGAAGCAAATGAAGAATTCAGAATTCCTGCTACGTTACTGAAGTCTTAGTCTAATTACTGTATAAAGTGTAAACAAACAAATACATGAAACAGAACATTAAAGGCAGATTTAATGAAAGCAGTTTGACATGCTAATGATGTCTGTTTCTAAAAATTCTAGACGAGTTTCACAGAGAGAGGAAATTCAACAGTATTTAAGAATACACTTTTAAGTTCTCAGCATGAAAATGTTTATTCCAAATGAACAGGTCCATTGAGCAACAGGTAAACATGAGCTTAACAGAATCATGTTACACTTTATTTTTGTCACAGTTTAAAAAAAACAACAACAAAAACAAAAACAAAACACCTCCCCCCAAAACCCCTAAAACAAACAAACAGAAAATCCCAAAGAACTCAAAACTCAAGTTTCATTTCTAAAACTTTCTAACATCAAAACACAGACTTAAAGAAAAAGAATTCTGCAATGTGTTTCTAATGACTTCCCAGTAACTGCAATGTGGGAATTAGGACCCTGTGACAGCAAGAGAGGAATTTAGAACTGGTTCGTTTGTGTTAGAGTGACCCTGGAATAGAGTTATACTCCTGCTCTGTGGTATGAAGCCTTGTGAGCCAGAGAAGAAGCAACAGGGTGACCCAGACCTGGGAAGTAGATACCCCACAAGGTTTAGGGCAAAGATGTTATGATATAGACAGAGGGGGATAACCACTGCTTTTCCTTGTATCTGTTCATCTTTGGACAGGTTGGATCGATGGGCCAAGGCCAAGTGTATGAAGTTCAATAAGGCCAAGTGCCGTGTCCTGTACTTTGGTCATAACAACCCCTGGCAATGCTACAGGCTTGGGAATGAGTGGCTGGAAAGCTGCTCAGCAGAAAAGGATCTGAGGGTGCTGGTGGACAGCCAGCTGAATATGAGCCAGCAGTGTGCCCAGGTGGCCAAGAAGGCCAACAGGATCCTGGCTTGTATCAGGAATAGTGTGGTGTGCAGGAGAAGGGAGGTTGTTGTGCCCTTGTACTTGGCACTTGTGAGGCCTCATCTGGAGTACTGTGTTCAGTCCTGGGCCCATCATTATAGAAAAGACATTGAGATGCTGGAGCATGTTCAGAGGAGAGCTACCAAGCTTGTGAGGGGTTTAGAGAACAAGTCATATGAGGAGAGGCTGAGGGAGCTGGGCATGTTTAGTTTGGAGAAGAGGAGGCTGAGGGGGACCTCATCACCCTCTACAACTACCCGAAAGGAGGTTGTAGAGAGGTGGGTGTTGGCCTCTTCTTAGTAACTAATGACAGAACTAGGGGGAATGGTCTGAAGTTGTGATGGGGGGTGGGGGGTGTTAGATTGGATATTAGGAAGAAATTCTTTAGAGAAAGGGTGGTGAGGCACTGGATCCGCCTTCCCAGGGATGTTGTTGAATCACCATCCCTGGAGATATTTAAGAAAGGTGTAGATGTGGTGCTCCAGGATGTGTTCTCGTAGCGGGCATGGAGTGGTGGGTGTGATTAGTTGTGGGTGATCTGAGTGGGTGATTAGTTTTGATCTGAGAGGTCCTTTACAACCATGAATATTCTGTGATTCTCTGATCTTTTCTACCGACTTCCAAAAAACAGCCTCTATTCATCTTCCCCAAAGACTTTTTCTACGAATGAAATTCAGGATTCTTTCCTACTGACTGACACATGTATCCCAGTCACGATAATAACACCTAGAGTGTAGTGCTACCAAAATATACCACAACTTAGCTAGGAATGTAAAGAAATTCTATTACAAGTAAAAAATATGGACATGACCTCAGATCAAAAGAAAACTATAAATATATATATATATATATATATATCCTCTAAAAATAGATGTAATATAGATAAGTAACAGCTCCTACACTGACCATGTCCCACTGGTAATTTTGAAAGAAGAGATGGCAGAGCTCTGGGTATTTCATCAGCATTTGGTAATAATTTGCAAGGTAGTTGAGAAAACTAAAATTTGAGTGCTTGGCTATTGTATTAATATCCAGCAGGGAATGGAAATGCTCTTAAGAATAAAATCCTTTATCAGCTGGTTCCCAGAAATCTCCTAGACTATGCACAACTTGAATTCAGTGAGCAGCTCTACATAATAGCACCTGTTAGAGAAAAAAACAGCAAAGCCATATGGGTATTTCAACAGCCTGCAGAGAACACTACAATGTAGTAAAAGCCCTGCTTTAACTGGCAAATAAATAACTAAAGTTCACAATTTATTGACCCTTTCCTACAAGAAATTGAACTGAAAGGACTCTTCAGATAGTAGACTTTTCATTTGACCCAAGGTAAGAGATGACAGAAGCTCTGATTTTTTTTTCCCTCCTTAGAACAAAGCAAGAAATTATCTGCTTTGTTTTTGTCTAAAGTTTCTACTAAGTCCATCATAAAATAACAGCTCTAGAAAAATTATCTTGTACTTGAAGAAAAAAACCCCCTCACAAGCCTACAAAATGTACTCCTTAACAGCAGCAGAGAAGAGATTGTGCTTTTTACTATCACCATGGTGCAAAGAAATGGGCTGTTTCTTTTTCACTTTCCAATCTCCAGAGCAATTTCAAAATACACCAAAAATCTGCAGAAATCATCTGCCTCTTCTCTTACAGCCCATTGAATAAGTCCAGATAGATTCATTTTTAACAATCACTTTCTAAAGCCTTTCTAAAATTCATAGACAATTTGAGTGACTGAGAAGAAAAATTTTCCAGGCTAAATGTTTCTAAGTGTTACACACGTTTGTGGGCTACTCAATCAAGAGAGGGAGCAAGGAAAATGCTTGGTGTGCTTGAAATTACTTTTTCAACAGTGTATAAATCTTCAGGAAGGGGGAAACCGCTCTTTTACAGCACAGTAAAATTTAACTTTCCTGCTGAAATATTCACCATAACCTAAATTCCACTGATAAAAATCCCTCCTCAGTTTAACATTTTATAAAGAAGAGGACAGAAATCAGCCAGTAAGGGTGAGAACTTTAAGTCTGATGTAGGCTTTGTTTTTCCAGTTATCACACATGAAAAAGCATTAGAGTTAAAACAATGTCACTCAGTGATACTAAGCAAATATATTTTAAGAAACTGTTGAAGTTAACTAATCAACTAAATTTGAGACTTAGGCACTACTAGGGAGGGAGGACATAAAGGAGGTTGTTTTCACTCCCATTATATGTTTTTGTAAACAGTGTTTTCACAGCTATCCAAATGGGATCAGCTATGAGTCCGTTAATACAGAAGCATCTTTCCCAGTGAAATGGTGAAGTGTCTATTTCCAGTTCAGATATAACCTATTTTGAGGCCAATAGGAGAGATTGTGCTTTAGAGATGAGGCAAAATGAATCTCTGTAAGAGAACCTATTCCATGGAGTTATTTCATTAAGTGCCCATTATTTTTCTACTTTTTTTTTTTTTTTTTTTTTTTTTTGCAACAAACCAACAGCTTGAATAAATAAACAATTTTGGAAAAACAAAGACTTCTGCAACAAGGAGGTCACAGATAGCTAAGGGAATTACATGGGAATCACCTGCAACAGGTTTGGCAACAATGAGTATTGACAGCTTGTTTGAGTGGCTCTGGGCACTATCAATGAAAAGGCAAGATTATGCAAAGCAAAGGCCAGAAACTCCCTCCATCTGCCAGCAGCCTAACACAACTAATTCCCAGCACATGAGTCCCTGAAACATGCATCAGCTGCACATCTTTCTGAAGGTCACTTGTTGTTTCCTTTGGATTTGCACGCTGAACAGATATAAAGCACCCAAAGTCTGAAACAATTTCATCCTTGCTCTGTACACCTTCACCCTTGCTCACCCTTTACCTTTGACTAGTTTACCAGCAGTGCAGAAGAGTGTAATTCAACAAGATTTAAAATTAGGGTAAAAAGAGGAAAGTGAAACTAGACACAGTTCTACAGAATACTAATGTTCAAAGCTGAATGTTTTCTTACTTCCTTATTTTCCCTTCATTGAGGAGGGCCCAAGAGATAACAGAACCCTAGATTTAAAGATCAACAGCACTGACCCGTTTTGCAAATAGTACCATCAGTGTTGACTCTTACGTTAAAAGTCTGGTACTCTGTCATCTCATCATCCACCTTGCCTTCCATCACCTCTGAGTTCTGCCCCTACCTCCTTCCCATCCCCCTTCCTTTCTCATAAACCACTTCTTGTCTAACAGAAACTCAGCCTTAACAACTTGCATCTCACCCACCACTAAGACTTTTTGGCAAACAGTTTTGTGCTGTTGTGTCCCAGGTGAGTTTCACTGAGGTTTAACACCCTGGCTATGCAAAGTCCTCACTCTTAGCCCCTCCAAGGCTGTATGCCCCTCACCAGTTATGGCCAGGACGGCTAGAGCAAACACAAGAGAAAACCCAAGTTCCTCTTTCGCCCGTCACTAGGGCAAACCACACAAACAAAACGACAGACTGCAACAGCACACTCCTTTGAAAAGTGTCCCCACATACCCTCTAATTCAAACAGACTAAGAAGGAAGCTTAGAAAGAAAAATAAATGTCCTACAGGACTCACTCCAGCTCTTTACAGCACAGCCCTTCACCTCCTTGTTCTCTGCCTAACTGACTCTGATGACTGGTTCCACAGCCCTACCACTGACAAAAAGACAATGATAGTTCCATGGGTGGTGTAAGCAGCAACTTCCCATGCTAACGGCCCTGCTCCAGAAGGTTCTGTGGGTAGCACCACCCCATCCAGTGAGAGCCTTAGTGGGATTCTGAAGTGAAGCTGCACCAGCCTGGCAGGAAAGGATTCACTAGGGTGCACCTGGAGAGCCAGGCACAGTCTGAAAATCACTTGGGGTCTCCTGTGGCCCCTGGTGCGATAACTGTGCCGACAGCAGAGGGAGCATTAAACTCATTGCCCACAGTAAAGTGTGGGGAGTGATACCCATGTTCCTATAATCCTTATATGGGTAGGATGAGCTCATTAGCCTTCTGGCAGTCATCCTAGGAGAAGGACAACTCTGATTCCAAACCCGGGCAGATGGAGCTCGTTTAGCCCTATGAGGCCTTCCATCTAAGAGAAGGACACTCTAATAAAACCTACATCCTAAGGACTTTGCTGCTAGCGTCCAAGCTTGCTAGGCCCTGGCAGATGACCCTTAGGACTAAAGGGTGGGTCCAGCTCTGTGCATGCTGTGTCTCACCTAAAAAAAATCCATTGCACAGGCTCGAGGGTGCTATTTGCTATCCTCTTTTTATCAGCGTGCTTGGAGGGGGCGCTGATGAGGAGCATGGGTGGAGCCCTCCCTGGATCTTCGTTCGCGAAGCCTAGCCATATATACATATACCTGGAGAGCTCAGCTCTTCACACCTCTGCAAGGTATGTTCAGTTACTCTCAGCAGAAACCCACATTATGGGGGTATTTTGTTCTTTGTTTCAGTAGGGTGGTTGTAATCAGTTTGGAAGTTGCTTTCCCTGTGTGTAAGGGAAGTTGTTTTCCCTGACATGAAGTCACTCTGACATCAGTTTCTGTTTTCATTAAACCAATCATGTATCTATCAGGGTAAGGTAAGTTAAAAATAGATACTTCTTGTATTCAAGTGCAATGTATCAGCTTTGAATACACCCTCTCACTTCTTTGTAAAGAGTATAAGTTACGGAGGCTGGTGGATTTTCTGAATGTTTGGCAAATATTTATCAACAGCAGAAGAGATTTCCTCAGCCAGAAGAAAGCTCTAATGACTAGTTCATGCCATAGTCTGCCCAGATGGTTGATCATTACACATTACTTTATTGACACATGGCTCACTTCAATGTGAAGTGAGCTATCTATCTTACCTGCTAAATGCAGGTGAGGATGCTGTTCACAGCAAAACATTACTTCTGAATAAGCATGCACTTTTATCAGGATGCACAATTTGTTTCCATTTCAATTTCTCTGGTGGATGAGGGTTGGTTTTTTTCATATTCCTGGATCACTAGGACTTCTCAGTTTTCAAACAGAAGCTTCTGAATTGCAGTTATATGGACAAGAGTTGTGCAGTTGTAGGTATCTATATGTCTTTATGCATAAAAAAATTGTAGCTGTAATTCCCGTGGAGGTTACATCCTTGCATGTCAGATACAGTTCTTATTTTAGGTGTTATGTAAGACAATAAGTTGTTCACCTACTTATGACTGAATATAAATCACCCAGTATAAATCATTAAAGGTCACTTAGCCCACATGCAATTCGGTGAAACAAACTCCGGTACAGGAGCACTTTACATTGTGGAGGCACTCTTAGAGGCAAAAACCACATTAAATATATCTGTGACATCATTGCAACATCTGAAGTCTAGAAATAATTTGATTTTTGCCTCAAATCAGAACTTCCAGTGCAGAGTTTAAATTAACATACTTTAAGAAAAATGAGTTAAATAGTCTAGAACTATCCTTGAATCATTCATTCTGTAATTGGCAAAATTACCAATATTTAAAGGAAAATCCAAGTAAGGAGAGGAGGCTTCTGGTTTTACTCTGAGTAATTTTTCATTCAAGTCACTAACTTGAGAAGCAAACACTGCATCATGATCCCTACATGATTCCAATATATCAAATTTAGATTTGTGATGTTTTGCTTATTGTTTGAATACTTGTGTGAAATAAATGGCATGTATACATTAAAGATTGTTTCACAACTTGAAAATTTTAAGCTTTTGTAGAATATTTTCAACAATGTTACTGGGTTTTCTGAATTTTACAAAATATATCTACGAGAATGAGATTTACAGCTGTTCTCCAAAAGCTTAATACCTGTAGGACTACCCTCTTCCTGAGAAGGCAAGGGGAGAAAGATGGCAGAAATATCCATTAATGAAAAATAATAACATGGAGATTTGTCAGAAAACAACATAACACAGTTTGAAAGGTGTTGTTATATTTCTTTAGTCCTTGGCAAGATAAACAATCCTATTTGTCAGAATCACATGAAAGAACTGATTTATTGTTTGAGAAAGAACTGTAAGATCAAATAGCAATAAAAATTAGGGCCTTTATTATACTGTGCTTTCCATTTTCTAAACAAGGAATCTATTCATACTTTATTTATGGATTTTTTTTTTATTATTTGTTAAAAATCATTCATAATCTTTAATATATATTTTTTGTATCTAATGTTGTGAATAATAGTGCACAGTAATAGACACAAGGAATAGCACCTCTGTTCATAACTAAAAAAAAGACACCAAAGGTGTCTTTGTGAGGTACAAAATTGCATACTTAAACTACTAGTGACTTCACTACTTTAAAATATGACAGAGTAAGTGTAATTAAAAGTAAAAAATTATACTGAAAATGTACTATCTGTTCTACGATACATTAGCCAAAATTCCTATGCCGCTTTACTCCAGAACTGTTTTGCTGACCTAGAGGAAATAATTATCCTGGGTGTTGGAATATTGGGAGGAAATGATGCTTAGCGCCTGATATAAAAAGAAGTAGGCTCTGCATTAGAATGAGTGACTTTTTGTCATCTAATCAGTGAACTTGGAGTCGCTATAATATAGTTTGTGAAAAAGAAAAAATAATTTTCCAGCAAATATTGCTTTTTATCTGAACTAAAACTAACAGCGGTAGGTCTCATGTTTTTTGGTTGATTGAGATCTCAAAAGAAAATTCTGTAGTGGATTCAGTTCAGTGTGCATAAGCATCTGTATTGGAACAGAGATTTAAAAGAATGTAGCATAAATCAACAGCTGTGTAGCTTATTTATGTCTAAGGTAATATCATCAAGACAAGATTATTTGTTAACTACATCCTTGATTTGTCCACTGCTGATCTCTTAAACTTCCATAACATGGTGTGACTACACGTCAGTATAAAGACAGGATGACAATAAAAGTTTTGAGTTCTATGTAGTTGTAGAGGGGATCTGCTGCACTATCCCCAAGGTAGGAGCTGAGTTTGAGTAAATCAAAGCCCTACTAGACTCCTATATTTCTTTTACATTGATATACTGACAAAAACATGAGTTACTTGCTGAAACAAGTATGAAAATAAGGTAATTCATATTTATTTTTTAAATAGAATGTTGTAAATTCTCCTAGCTTGACCACTAGTTGTAATTTTAAGCATGTTTTTTTCCCCTAAAGATTTTTCTTTAAAGTCCTTAAAACTTCACATACTGTGTTTCCAGATAAATATTATCAATAGTGACAGTAGGGTACCTTATGTAAATGTTGAATTTTCCTAGTTAAAAAATATTGAGAAAACAGAACTTCAGCTAAATCCAGAATGGTTAATGTGTCATCTACAATGAAAGCATGCCACAGGGTGACCTAATTAGATTTAATACTGTCCTGGTTTGAGTTAGAACAGAACTAATTCTGTTCAGTGATTTTACTTTTCAGCTAAAGCTCTTCTAAGTAACTGCATTTCCTCAAACTAACATATTTTCACAGACAGTGCCTGCTTCTAGCAGTGGTAAGACCTAAGGTTCAGATTTTCTACCAGGATTGGTATGCAGACCAAGGTCACTGTTAAATCTTGTGTGTATGTTGCGGGGTGCGGGGTAAAAGGCTGCATCTGCAGGGAGGAGCAGACAGTTAAGTTGCCCCTAATGTGACCAACTAGGTATTCCATATCTATTTTCTATGACAAAATCACAAGAAGTGGGTCCTTCTAGAGCAGACTCATAGGGAGCAGGTCCTTCTAGAGCAAGCCTATCAGAAGGAGGGTTATCAGATGGAGATGTTATCATCAAATCGTTATCTGTGAAGGAGTTACAAAATGTGAGAAAGGACTTTAATTGTCACGAAAATGAGTCACTCACTGCTTGTCTGGACCAATGCTGAGATAATGCATCCAATTCCATCAATCTGCATGGTAAAGAAGCCAGACAAATGGGATCCCTGGCAAAAAATGGAGGCACTGACAGAGCCATTGCAAGAAGGAATAGCATTAGTAGTCTCTGGAAGCAATTCCTGTCAGCTGTAAGAAACAGATATTCCTTTAAGGATGATCTCCATTGCCACCCAAGTAAATGGACCACCACGGAAAAAGGTATTGCAGTACCTGAGAGAGCTAGCTGTGCAAGAAGTGATTTGTGGTGATGAATGAGTAGTAAACCCTGATGCAATACAATGCACAAGACTATGTTGTACAAGTTTGTGCAAAGTGCACCATCAATGTATTCCCATACGTTGTCAACAATGATATGGGGAAGAGATCACAGAATTGTAGAATCATAGAATGGTTTGGGTGGAAGGGACCTCTGGAGGTCATCTAGTCCAACCCCCCCTGTAGTGGGCAGGGAAATCCCCAACTAGATCAGGTTGCCCAGAGCCCTGGCAAGCCTCACCTTGAATACCTCCAGGGATGGGGCCTCAACCACCTCCCTGGGCAATCTGTTCCAGTATTCCACCACCCACGTGGTGAGGAATTTCCTTCTAATATCAAGTTTAAATCTACTCCTCTCCAATTTAAAACCATTGCCCCTTGTCCTTTCATTACAGGCCTTTGAAAACAGGCCCTCTCCAGCCTTCTTGTAAGTTCCTTTTAGGTACTGGAAGGTCACTAGTAGCTCCCCCCTGAAGCCTTCTCTTCTCCAGGCTGAACAATCCCAGTTCCTTCAGCCTGTCGTTGTAGGAGAGGTGTTCCAGCCACCTGATCATTCTCGTGACCCTCCTCTGGACGTGCTGCATCAGGTCCATGTCCTTTCTGTACTGAGGGCTCCAGAACTGGACNGTGAGACACCAGCTGTGACGGAAGTGGCTAAGACTGTATGACAGTATGAAGATAACATCTCTGGTCCTCTACAGGCCTGTGTGTCAGCCCTGGCAAAATTAGTTGAAGAACTGATTGAAAAACTAGAGAGGAGGGAGAATAGATCCTATTCTTCTCCTGAATGGACTGTAATGTGGTACGTGAAACAGGAAGTTCTTTGCATCCACCTTTCCTCCTCCTCCTTCCCCTAAATGTGTTTGTTTTGTTCCTAAACTGCTCTGCTGCTTGCCAGCCCCACTCCCCCAGCAGACTGACACTGTAGCCATGGTAATAGTTGTGGTGGGTGCAGGATGGGCCAGAGTGCCCTGGTGGGGGGCGGGGGAAAGAAGGCAGGTCCTGAAGCAGCAGCCGCGCCCAGCAGCACTGACAGCTCTGAGTCCCAGCACGGACTGAGTCTGCAATCCTGGATGCAGCTTTTCATGTGCAAATCATCTGGACAAAAAGAGCTGTCCCTGGACGTCTTGGCATGGGGAGCCCTGGGGAATCCCACATACTTTGCACACTATTTAAGACGATACAGGAGGAGCCATCTTCCTGTTTCTCTCTGCACCTCACCCTGGGAGCNTTCATTGATGTACCTGTAGAATCCTTTCTTGTTATTCTTTGGTGAGACACCAGCTGTGACGGAAGTGGCTAAGACTGTATGACAGTATGAAGATAACATCTCTGGTCCTCTACAGGCCTGTGTGTCAGCCCTGGCAAAATTAGTTGAAGAACTGATTGAAAAACTAGAGAGGAGGGAGAATAGATCCTATTCTTCTCCTGAATGGACTGTAATGTGGTACGTGAAACAGGAAGTTCTTTGCATCCACCTTTCCTCCTCCTCCTTCCCCTAAATGTGTTTGTTTTGTTCCTAAACTGCTCTGCTGCTTGCCAGCCCCACTCCCCCAGCAGACTGACACTGTAGCCATGGTAATAGTTGTGGTGGGTGCAGGATGGGCCAGAGTGCCCTGGTGGGGGGCGGGGGAAAGAAGGCAGGTCCTGAAGCAGCAGCCGCGCCCAGCAGCACTGACAGCTCTGAGTCCCAGCACGGACTGAGTCTGCAATCCTGGATGCAGCTTTTCATGTGCAAATCATCTGGACAAAAAGAGCTGTCCCTGGACGTCTTGGCATGGGGAGCCCTGGGGAATCCCACATACTTTGCACACTATTTAAGACGATACAGGAGGAGCCATCTTCCTGTTTCTCTCTGCACCTCACCCTGGGAGCATCAAAGGAGAGAGGGCTGATCGGGACCCCGGCACATGGCCCTCCACCATCTTGATTACCACATGGTGTCCTGCCTTTCCATCTGGGCCAGGAACTTCCTTCTCTTCACTCATCCAACCCCATCCACTACCTTGGTTTCTTCATCCACCATCTCAGCTTGCCTCATCTTTCTTCCCACTCCAACCAGGCTATATTTGTTGCACGTTTTATCGGGACTGTGGGGGGACAAACCTCGTGGCATGGTGAGGGTGGAGGGACTGGGAAGATTTCTTACCTATTTCTGTATCTTCACTGTTTTATATATATTTATTTTTTATTCTTTATCGTTTTTGCCTAGGGTGTGCATGTGTTTTTATTCTACATTTCTTCCTTTGTCCTGGGAGGGGAAGGCTCTTTATCTGGGTCTTTCCTAAAATTGTTTTATCAAACCAAGATAGGACCCATGTTGAAGCCATCAGGAGAAGGCTCTCCTATGAGACCAGCTAATCAGAAATAGTGCATGTCACAACATACCACTGTGTATCACCCACACAAACTGACAGCAGTTTTTGCAGTGTGGCCTCTCTAAAGTTTTGGCAGGAATGCTTAGTTATGAAAAAAGGTCATGTGTCTCATAAATATATATATATATATAAACAAAAGTAATTGGTAGATGTTTAATTTTATGTAACCATCAGACTGTGAATTTAATAACTGGAGTATTTTTGTTTTGTTTTATGTTGATATGTAATATAGTTATGATTTTTACATACTGTTTTCTCTCTGCATAGCATCATTTGATCTAATTCTTTATTAATGTGTCCCATGTGTCTTGCATTTGCTCTACTTGGGCAAGATGTTTTGGTGAGGTTTCTGCTGATCTGCATTTTTTGGTGGCACCTTTGTCATAAATTGTACCCTCAAGTGGCTTCAGATCACAAGTGATAAACCCTTCTATAAAATATAGAGAACATGACTGGATTCTACATGGCCATATTGCTAAAATTTGCAAATTCTCTCTAACAGATATATATACATTTGTGTGGAATTCATACAGTGAAGGACAAGCTTAAATATAGATAGATGTAGAGGTACCTGCATATATGTGTACCTAGGTTTAAACCAAGGATTGTATGCAAATACAAGGAAGCTGCAGGCTGTTCTTTCAATGAAAGTTGCATAAACAGGAGTTGGGAAAGACCTTTATTTGCCACGTTATTTTTCTAGTAAAGCAATAAAGAGAAAGAGTTCTGGCTTTTTGTTACATTGTGGTGTATATTTTAGTCTACACTGTTACTATTTGTCTTTAAAATGTTTTGACAATACATACATGAATTACTTTTATGGACTTCTCTACTTCTAACATCTAGACATATGAATGATTCCCTGCATATATTACAGAAAAGTATGAAACAGGGAAAAAAAATCTTAAGTATTTCTTGTTTAAGTACATGTCTGAAGAATTGCTTTTTATCAATCTTTAAACATGCATCAGAGATAAACGATTTATTCATGCTTGATAGAGCATCCCAGACTGTTGCATGTTTCATTAGCTGAAGTTTGAGTGACTTTGGTTTGCCATAAAGATTCTTTACAATTATACAACAATATTAATTCAAAAGTATTTGAAAGTGCTGTGCTTTGTGTGTGTATATAAGGGATAAATTAACCAACCAGTAAATTAGAGTTACCTCTGGAGTGAAGCTCTGCAGAAACTTTGTGGAATGAATCTTACATGGGTTTAATTTTTATAATTTTAATAAAATTTCTTTGATTTCAAGGAAGCAGAGCATATAATTGAATTAAATTGTGTTTCATAGAGGAGAAATGAGTCTTACAGCTCAGGCACTTGACTCTAACCAAGAAGTTGTCTCTGTTACTTGGTTCTGCCAGAGACCTACTGTCATTTTGGCAATTTGCTTAGTCTGGTTTAAAACTGGCTTAATTTAAGTATGACTTAAATAAAGTCAAGAGAACTAATAATTACACCAGCTCAGCTTTGGTGGTTGTTCATGTTCACAGTTAATTACTTGAAATACAAGCAAATCACAGTTAACTTCAGTCACCTTTTAGCAATGGAAAAGCCCTTTTCCATTGGCAGTGAGCTAATTTGTATGATGTTGTATTTGCTGTGTGCTAATAACGTAGTTACTGAAGATCACATCCCATGAGTCTGAACCATCAGTCGTGTATCTCAGAAGTAATACTTGATTTATTCCACTTTTTGACAATTTCAGTGATGTTGTATGAACCTCAAATTAAGGCTTTTTCCTTGTCTATGCAGCAACCGCAGTATCTTAAGATCCTAGTTGGAATTTCTAGGTACTCTTTAAGAGCTGTTCCTTACAGGTCATAAGATAGTTGTATGTGAATAAATTCAGAGGCTGTTCAGACGTGTAGCAGAATCAAGAAAGAATTTTATTTTTATTTAGTTGTTTGGCTTTTTTAAAAGAAATTCAAACTTTTCCAGATTATTCTGCTATGTCGTGAATGTAAGGCATCACAAAGGGTGTCATTCCTTTTTTTTATTTTCCTTTTTGTCTTGAATGGAACTAGTAGTATTGGAATCTCTCCAAGCTAAACAATGTAGAGTAGCAAGTAGTTCAGGGTGGGTAAAGTCATCTACAACATGAGATTTTTTTCTCTCAAGTTGTCCTGATTTTTTGATAGAGTTAATTTTCTTCCTAGTAGCTGGTGGGTTTTTTGGATTTAGTATAAGAACAATCTTGATAACACACTGATGTTCTTAGTTGTTGCTTAGTAGTATTTATACTAAATCAAGGATTTTTCAGCTTCTCATGTTCTGCCACCAAGAATGCTGGAGGGACAAAAGAAGTTGAAAGAAGATGAGAGGGCACACAGCCAGGGCAGCTGACCAAACTGGCCAAAGGAATGTTCTATACCATATCATAGAATCATAGAATCATAGAATGGCCAGGTTGGAAGGGACCTCAAAGATCATCTAGTTCCAACCCCCCCGCCACAAGCAGGGATGCCAAAACACTAGACCATGTTGCCCAGTGCCACATCCAGCCTGGCCTTGAACACTGCCAGGGATGGGGCAGCCACAACCTTTCTGGGCAACCTGTTCCAGTGCTTAATCACTCTCCTGGTAAAGAACCACCTCCCAATCTCCAGTCTAAACCTCCCCTCCTTCAACTTAAAACCATTCCCCCTGGTCCTATCACACTCTGATCTCCTAAAGATTCTCTGTCCCTCTGTCCTATAATCTCCCTTTAGGTACTGAAAGACTGCTATCAGATCCCCTCGAAGCCTTCTCTTCTCTAGGCTGAACAACCCCAACTCTCTCAGCCTATCCTCATAGGGGAGGTTTTCCAATCCCGTAATCATTTTTGTGGCCCTCCTCTGGACTCTCTCCAGCAGCTCCACATCCTTTCTATGCTGAGGACCCCAAAACTGGACACAATACTCCAGGTGGGGCCTCACCAGGGCAGAGTAGAGAGGCAGAATTACCTCCCTAGATCTGCTGGCCACACCTCTCCTAATGCAGCCCAGGATGCGATTGGCTCTCTGAGCCGCAAGTACACATTGCCGACTCATATCCATCTTTTCATCCACCATGACCCCCAAGTCCTTCTCTTCCTGGCTATGATCAATGAGTTCCTCACCCAATCTATACTGGTACCTGGGATTTCTCCTGCCCAGATGCAGGACCTTACATTTAGACTTGTTAAACTTCATTTTGTTTTCTTGGGCCCACTTTTCAAGCCTGTCCAGGTCCCTCTGAATGGCATCTCGGCCTCCTGGCGTGTCAACCACACCCATCAGCTTGGTGTCATCTGCAAATTTGCTGAGGGTGCACTCCATACCCACGTCCAGGTCATTAATGAAAATATTAAAGAGCACCGGTCCCAAAACCGAGCCCTGAGGGACACCACTAGTCACCGCTCTCCACCCAGACATAGAGCCATTAACCACAACTCTCTGGTTGCGTCCCTCCAGCCAATTCCTTATCCACCGAACGGTCCACCCATCAAACCCATACCTCTGCAGTTTTGAGATGAGGATGTCATGAGGGACCATATCAAAGGCCTTACAAAAATCCAAATAGACTACATCAGTCGGTTTCCCCTCATCCACCGCTCCAATCACTCCATCATAAAAGGCCACCAAATTAGTCAGGCACGATTTGCCCTTGGTGAATCCATGCTGACTACTCAGTATCACCTCTTTATTTTGCATGTGCCTGAGCATCACATCCATGACTATTCGCTCCATGATCTTCCCAGGCACAGAGGTGAGACTCACCGGCCTGTAGTTCCCCGGGTCATCCTTCCTACCCTTTTTAAAAATAGGTGTAATATTAGCCTTTCTCCAGTCTCCCGGAACTTCTCCTGACCTCCACGACCCAGTATATAAAATGGGAGGTACAGATTGCTGCTTGAGGACTGGCTGAACATCAATCAGTGGATGGTAAGCAATTGCATTGTCCATCACTTGTCTTGGGTTTTATTTCTCTCTCCTTTTTTTGTTTACTATGATTACTATTACTATTGCTGTTGCTACTAGTATTACTACTACTGTTACTACTACTAACTATCACTATCACTGCTATTGCTTTTGCTATTACTATTATTTACTGTTACTATTACTATTATTAGTATTGCTGTTGCTACTAGTATGAGTATTACATTTAATTTTTATTTCAATTATTAAACTTTCCTTATCTCAACCCATGTGTTTTTACTTGGTTTTGATTCTTCTCCTCATATCATAGTGCTGGAAGGTAGGAATGAGCAATTTGCTGCATGGTGCTTATTTGCCTGCTGGGGTCAAATCACAACAGAATATTGGCACCAGTAAGAAAAAATTTCAGAACTGGAAGAGATGGACAATTACTTTTTATGTCTTTTGACAGTTTCTCCTGGCCTCACCTTAGCTTGTTGCTGCAGGGCTTGTAACCCCCTTGCTGTGCTTTACAGCAAATAAATTCTTTTTCTTAATATACATTTGGCTAATCAGTAGTTATATCTAACTCCTACAAGGAATAGTACAAACTTCACAACTGATTTCAGGTACAGTGGTGCAATGAATTTACAGGAACTACTTGAGGCTTAATAGGCAGAACAATGGATGTTAGAATTTAGTCTGCAGTAACACTCCAGTGCAGCTGCTCACATGAGTAATGTTTGCGGAACTGAAGTTAATCTTCTCAATTTGTGCAATTAACAGTCATCCAAATATCCTGGTGCCATACTCTGCCCTTCTGAGAGAAAGCTGTGTAAGTGAAAAATATGTCTTTTTTTAATGTTTCTATCAGTACAATATAACAATACTCCACAGGATAACTTTTTTCAATGCTAGCTCCACTGTTGGTCACAGCTACTGGAATAATTAAACTTTAGATTTTTAGACACTAGTGGTGTGTCATATTCAGTCTGATCAGACTGTTAACTTGACTCAGTAAACCCAGAGATTACTTCAAAGCACTGTGTTCTTGCTGAATGCATTCCCTGCTTCTCCTGTAAAGGAGAACATAACTTCCACCATCTAAC
The DNA here is from genome assembly GCA_013396975.1 of Bucco capensis. Classification (NCBI taxonomy): domain Eukaryota; kingdom Metazoa; phylum Chordata; class Aves; order Piciformes; family Bucconidae; genus Bucco; species Bucco capensis. Next base: position 85,929 of record VWZO01016120.1, read on the forward strand.
TGGCTTTGGAAGACCCAGAGATTACTTCAAAGCACTGTGTTCTTGCTGAATGCATTCCCTGCTTCTCCTGTAAAGGAGAACATAACTTCCACCATCTAACTGGCTTTGGAAGAACTATCCTCTTTATTATCTACATTGAAAAAAACACCAAAAAACTAAACCCTTCTCCCAACCAAATGAAATTTTTTTAGTTGCTCTGTATTATTAAAATGCTCTACAAGCAGAATAAATTCATTCAAGTAGGACTTTTTTTGATCATGAGTCTAGTAATCAGCTATATCTGTTTAGTGCAGCTTGCTGTATGATAAGATAGGAGGAAAGAGCCCCCTAATGGCTTCAAGTTATCTAAGATAATAAAAATATATTTCACTTTCTGTGAGTTCAAGCTGGAAAGCAATGCAAAATGATTTTCAAAAAGGACAGTTTAGTCTTCCTGAGAAAGAGGTGATACTACTGAATCTGTTTAAAGTGTTGCAAAAGGTCCAGATTAACAGCATTAAGGACTTGAATGAAAATGCACAATTTATAATATGTAACTACCTAAAATCTTTCTGATTTGAAGTTTTTCCAGATATTTTTCCTGAATTTGACAAAAGAAGATGCTTACACTGTAAATCTTTAATGTGTAAATTTATAAGATATTTCATTAGTATAGGCTTAACTAATTGTTTGGGTTTCTGATTTTCTTTTGAGTTCTTGGTTGGTTTGTTGTTGGTTTGTTTGTTTTTAGTAATAATATTCAAATAACATATTCCCTTTGCAAAACCGAGTATTTTTAGCATAATTTGAATTTCCATGGTTACAATGTTACCTGAATATTAACAGATACTTATCTGGAGGTAATCATATCACTGTTTCTGAAATCCCAGAACAAGTATGATTTTATTTCCAATCACACAATTCTAAGACATATTTAAAAAGCACAGATACAGTAAACAAGGCTTTTCAGAGACAAAACAGAGTTGAATAAGGGCTGTAAGAAATCTTTTAAGCACATGCAAAGGACTACTTTTGCAAGTCAAACTGCACATAAAATATTTTGAGACAGGCCTTAAGTTTTGTAGTGTGCCAAAGTGAATTAAGCATTCAATTATTTCAGCTTCTTATAAAATTCTGTACAGATTTGCTAGATATTACTCTCACTACTCAAGATTTTGTCTTACTGTTAAAATTTTCAATCAGTTAATTTAAATGTAAAGGGTGTCTCTCCATTATTTATAGTCAGATGACACTGACTCCCTAGGCAATGTATGTAGTCCTCACCTATGGCAGTATTTAATGGCATAAAAAAAACACTCAATGAAAGCTAAGGAGGCAAAATGTGTCCCTAAGTGCTCTTCTTGCTACCTGGAAAGAATTTCAGAGGGAAACATTAAAATTGCTGACATAGATCAATTGTGTATATAAAAACCAAAACAGACATTATTCACAGAAAAAGATATAAAGAAAGAAGCCAGCACAAATTCTATAGTTTAAGTAAGTCTTTGGTTTTGGCTCATCAATATACTTCTTATCTCGCAGTGCTTGTTCATATAATATATTATAGAAGATGAAGTTTTCTCTTAAGCTTTGTGCAATTTGTTAATGTGGTCACTTAGGGACCCCTTCAAATTATTGTAATTTAAAAAAAAAAATAAATCTATATAAGCCTGAAGTCCCCAACATTTATAATGTCTTTTACAAATTATAAACAGTCATTTTACTAACTGTGGAAATTTCACTTTACATCTGGAATTTTGAAAATCATTAAGTATTTGAGTATGGTACTTTATAGAAATTTATAAAACATCTTGGTAAAGGAAGAGAAGAAAGTGTTTTTCTATATTTGTGATGTTTTTTTCATTTGATAAAATGGATTAAAGTTAGATGCATAGTCTAGCAGCAATAGCCTACTATAGGCAGTTTCTTAACTGGACAGAGCATTAGAGAGTTGTGCTTCACTGTGTGCAAATCTGCGTAAATGCTTGAGTTAATAGACTGATACTTCTATTCACACAGAGGGAGTAAACACAGTAGCTGGTATATGACAATTTCCTTTCAGTTTGGAGCAAGGAATGGAGTGCACAACTGATGAAGAAGGTGGTGTAGATTATCACAGCTGGAAGGAATTTGTTACTAATGAAATGGGAGTGCCACCCTCTTAGCATGGTGCCTCCATGGCCTGTAAACCCTGAGTCAATCAACTTCCTGACCTGCTACGTAACAAAAAGCTGGGTTGTTTTGGTTTTAGACTATCACCTTCAAAATCACAGCAACGTATCACAACCTATCACAGCAAAACCATTTCCAGTACAACCAAAGGAAATATGTAGAAAGTTTACATAGAACTAGGCAGTTAGGAGAGAGTAGTGTCAATGTCACATCAAAACAAGCAATCAGTCCATGGCATAGCTGCTTCAAACATGCAGCACAGCATAACAGAACATCCTGGGTTTCACATTGCAGGTCATAAGCTCTGATCTGTGCTTTGCAGGCAGAATGTTAGCAATAACTACCGTATCTATAAAAAGATGGCAGTCTAATGTCATATTATTTAAGGCAGATCATGTTTGTGCAGCAGAGGTAAGCTTGCAGTCAAAAGACAGATCCTGTTTCAAACTACTGACAAGCCCTGAAAAATCCTCCAGGTGACTATTCTCTCTACCTGGCTTCACAACATGTGAAATAATAAACTGATAGTGTGAGAGAGCTTGTGTGCTGTTATTACGCCAGACTATTTAGCATGTGTGGGACAAGCTACATTAAAACATCACACAAATATTTAGAAATCATCTTTTCTGGCTCTTTCATTCCCGTTTACTTGAAAGGTTAAGCATAATAAACACAATGTACAAATCATGTCCTATTCTTAATTGTCTTCAGGTATAGATAATATTTCATACATAACATCTGTAAGTGAAAAAAATCTAAGTGCAATAAATACATTCTGCAAACAGGTGCTAAACCTTGTTTATAACATGCAAGATACAAAAAAACAATTTCTTTTTTTAGCTGCTCAGAAAAGCAAAGGATTATTTTCTTACCTGTAAGATCAAACTCTGTATATCATCAGTACTATGTGAGCTAAGGGGGCAGGATGAATTTTTGTCTTCTGTAATAAGCCTTTCTTCAGAGATGCAGAATGTAAGAGATGCAATTACAAGTAAAACGAACTATTCCAATGTCCAGTCTGTTATCAGTTTACTGGCTTAGAGCTGGCATCCTCTTGCAAATGAAAAAAGGTAGCTCAGCAAGTTGTCCAGTGAAGGAGCTCACTATCAGTGTTACCAGGCACCAACAGTCAGATAGTGATGCTTTAGCATGTACAGTCTCCCTCTATTGCGCGCTTTCTCTCACTTGCTCTCCCTCTCTCATACACTGACGTTCACTCAGCTCAGTCTCAGCTCCTTCTGCTGCTGTATAATCAATCTAGCCTGTCTGAAGCTAACAGGCCTCTATTTAACCAGCCAATCAATAGCACAGATTCTGCTGCTGCTCCCCAGGGTCTCTTGCAGGAGTAGTAGAAACAATAAGAGTTTGGCCAGCAGTTTAACCAAGTATTTTTCATTATTTTATCTCCCTTAAATAAAAACTATTTAGGAGAGCCCAGATTCAAAACTATCTTTCTCTCTGTTTTTTTTTTTTCTCATGAGTTACATAAACAAGCATAGTGTATTGCACTAGCACTCTGAACACTTTTAAATGTTCACCCATCCTATGTGTTTTAGAATAAATATTAAAAAAATAAATAAAGGAAAGAAAATGCACACACGCTTCCCCCACCCCCCAATCTAGAAATGAACTTGCATGGCAAGCCTCAGACTTTGTCCTGAAAAATACAATTGCAAGTTTCATAACTTAGACCTGCTTATGACAAGTGTGGAAATTAAGCATAAACTGAGAAGCAGGAAAATTGTGATTCACAGACTGTGCTTCTAACCCCTGTCATCTTGAGCTACCTTCTTTCCTACACAGTTTCTGCTTCAGCTTGTATGATTTTATTTTTTTTTCTAAGATTTTATCTGTGTAGAAAGAATTTAGATTCAGACACAGGAGGAATGGAGATACAATATCTGTTCAGCAACATATTCACGAGACAACTTTTTCTGCATGAGAAATTACCAGAACTAACAGAAACATGGAGTTAGTAACAAATAACTGTTGTACTTTACAAGCATATCCTATCTTTACTGCACTATGCTCCCTACTTATACAAGCAATGAACTGCCCTTTAGTAGCTAAAACCAAAATTTTAAAAGTGAGTATTTCTATTGCAACACACTGACATTATTTTTCCAGTGTTTTTTGGTTTTGGTTATTGGGGTTTTTTATTAGTTTTGGTTGAGTTGTTTTTTGTTGTTGTTGTTGCTGATGTTGTTGTTTGTCTTGTTTTGTTTTAATTTAGAGGCACTAAATCGTAAGAACATTGATTTGCAACATGGTCATTCTGATTGCAGTTCAAAACTATGAATCAACATCCACATTGATCTGTGATTGGGAGAATGTTAAACCATTAGCCAACCCTGAACTTGTGCAGAACTTGCTGTTCCAGCTAGACTGCTATAAGTCCATGGGGCCCAATGGGATTTATCTAAGGGTACATAAAGAGCTGGCTGGTGCCATTGTGAGACCTCTCTAAATAGTTTTCCAATGCTCTTGGGAATCCAAATCGACTGGAAGCTGGCAAATGCTGTCTGTATTTCCAAGAAAGGCAACAGAGATGGCCCTGGTAATTACAGGCCTGTTAGTCTTACTTCTGTAGCTGGTAAAATCATGGAGTAGATTATCCTGGGACTTATTGGAAAACATCTGAAAGGCAATGCAGTCATTAGTCACAGCCAGTATAGGTTCACAAGCAGAAAATCTTGCTTAACAAACTTAATTTCCTTTTATGACAAGGTTATCTACCTGGTCAACCAAGGCAGACCAGTTGATGTAATCTTATTGGGTTTCAGTATGCCTTCAATACTGTCTCCCACAGTATCCTTCTGAACAAAATGTCCAGCACACAGCTAGATAAGTACATCAAGTGATGGGTGAACAACTGGCTGATGGGTTGGGCTCAAAAGGTTATAGGAAATGGAGTTACACCGGGCTGGTGACCAGTGACTAGTGGGGTTCCATGGGGATCCATTTTGGGGTCCCTGTTCTTCAATATCTTCATAAATGGCTTGGATGGAAGACTGGAAGGTATACTAAGTAAATTTGTCAATGGCACCAAACTGGGAGAAGCTGTTGACTCCCTTGAAGGCAGAGAGACCCTGCAGAGAGATCTGGACAGACTACAGGGCTGGGCAATCATCAACCATATGAAGTTCAACAAGGGCAAGTGCCAAATTTTGCACCTGGGTCAGGGCAACCCTGGATGCACTTATGGATTGAGAAGTGAAAGGTCTGAGAGCAGCCCCATAGAGAGGGATCTGGTTGATGGCAAGTTGAACATAAGTCAATGGTGTGCCCTGGCAGCCAAAAGGGCCAACCACACTCTGGAGTTAATCAAGCACTATGTTGTTAGCTGGTCAAAGGGAGGTGATAGTTCCACTCTACTCTGCACTGGCACAGCCTCACCTCAAATACTGTATGCAGTTTTGGACACCACAACATAAGAAGGACAAGAAGCTGTTGGAAAGCATCCAGAGGACAGCTATGAAGATGGTGAAGGTTCTAGAGAGGAAGCCATGTAAGCAACAGCTGAAGTCACTTGTTCAACCTGGAGAAGAGGACACTGAGAGGAGACCTCATTGTGGGAGAGGATCTCCTCTCTGGTGACCAGTGACAGGACCCAAGGGAAGAGCATGAAGTTCTGCCAGGGAGGTTTAGGTTGGATACTAGGAAAAGGTTCTTCCCCCAGAGGCTGGTGGACTACTACTGGAGCAGTCTCCCCAGGTAAGTAGTCATGACACTATGCCTGACAGAATTCAAAAAACATTTGGTCAAAGCCCTCAGGCACATGGTGTAATTTTTTGGTCTTGCCCAGTGCATAAACAAGAGTTGGACTCAATAATCCTCATGGGTCCCTTTCAACTCAGGACATTCTATGATTCTTTCCAGTCTCTTTGTCAGAAAATCCATTAAACATGTTTACAGAATCCTGTCAGATAGTTTATGCTCTACATAACCTACCTAGCAGTGGGTAAACACAAGCTAGTGCTATCAAGTCATCAATTTTCCTAGTCTCTTAAAAATTCTAGTCAAAGACTGAAAAGAAAAGACAGCCTGAAGAAAAAGACCTGCTACTAAACTGGAGTTTGCTGGAGAAGAAAGAAATATATGGTGTCTATAAATGATAAGGGATACTTCTAAGCCTATTCAGAGATATAGAGGCATCAGAAAAACATTTCTGTTTAGTCTGTGTGTTTATGTATAAGGTCATACAATGGCAAAAACAGCAATACATTTATGCAATTGAGTCTCTTTCAACACATACACACGGACACACATACACAAAATCCAGGAAACAACCACTGAAGTCAAAGTATCCACAACAAGTTCAGATTACCCATTTTAATGTGAAATATGTATCACAGTATTAACTAATAAACTCAAATTCTTCAGTTGCTTATGGAATATCTCATTAATTGCAGCCTACAAAACACATGTAACAGATGTCTGAAGTGTTTTGAGTGGTCTGCATCAGGTAAGTGATGTTCATGGATAGAGCAAAAGATTAAAATGAGCAAATAAAAATGATGATGGATAGAATTATTTCACTTTATGAGTGAAGATGTGGTAGTGAATGTGTGTAAGGCCTGTATAGTCCTATATGTTGGAGAAGGATGGTGTTCTGCGCTGCGGGGGAGGTTGGGAGCAAGAGGAAGTAGGGCAGTGTAAAGTTTGTTCTCGATCTCAGAAAGAAAGGCCCAATAGCAAATGATGTAATAAAACAGCTATTTTAATAAGAGAATAAAGGGTACTATAGCTAGAGAGTAAATCTTTCATCCCTCACATGTTGGCAATCCTTCTTTCATGCAGCACAGACCATGGGTGGACTTTCCTACAGCATGCTGTGCAGATCCCATCCATAAAGACATTCTTTTCTCCCTCCCATGCTGTTGTGCACTTGATTTTATGTAACAAACAGAATCACATACCATGTTCTGGTAAGTTGGGATGTCATCTCTGTGATAACACCTACCAGCACAGCATAGACTGGCACAGGGCATACCAGCAGGTTCCCTCAAAAGCAGTTGCTCTTGCTACCATATGGGCTGTTCAACCCTAAGCACGGGGCCTGATAGAGCAGGCATGGCTTGTGCAGGATCACTAACAATGTGGAATACCTTCCTGGTACGAATGGAAGGAATACCGCTGCAGAATTCAGGGTGTGAGGATCTCCCTTTCCAAATACTCTTCTGAAATTTTTCTTTTTGATGAAGTCACAACTTCTTTTTGCATCTAGTCTAATTTAGCCCATGCAAACCAAATCATGGTTATATGTGAGGTACTGTTGTAAAATTATACATTGTACAGTTTCGTATGTTAGTGTGTGGTTTTTTACTTTTCTGCTGAAGGCAGGACTATGAGGGTCACATTTTTTTAAAAAAAGAGGATGACAGTCTCAAGAACAGGCCTTTTAATAAAAGAGAGAATAAATGATTGAAAAAATATTTACTCGAATTGTAATTGTAGTTTGGAAATACAAATGCTGACATGCAGTTTTCTGCAGGGCAGCTTTAGATACCTTATTTGTCAGATAGAGCTTGTGTGTTAGAACACGTTCATATTGACTATACATGAAAATACCTCTTTGGCTTTTCTGTCTGTAGTGGAGTATGATACAATATTTTAAGAACATATCACAGCGTGATGATTTAGTATTGCACAAATAAATCTTCAGTAGATAATATAAAATATAAATGGTACTACCTAGATAAACACATGTTTAAAACTCTAGTGTTTAATATTAAAGACCAGTGTTTAAGCTTAAAAGATTGAAATGTTGAGCTAAACAATGTTAAACTAGTTTAGAATAAAAGTTATATAGCATATACTCTAGCAAAGAAGCCCCAGATGTCGAACTGTTTTTTGTTTTTCTTGGCTTGTGGAAAATTAAGGTGCAAATACATCATAGAACACTTCTATTTCTGAGTGCTGTCTTTATATATTAAAAGTAATTCTCTATGAGAAATTGGGTTTTGCTATTTCAGATATAATTATCAGAGAAAATAAATGTGCTTCCTACCTCATGATTCCAACAATAATCAAGGTGGTTCTTCTGTAACTAAGTAATCAAAGGAAAATCAGAATATGCAGCTCTGTAAAATTAAATCTTGTGAACATCTAATGATAGAATAGTAAATGTTACCTATTCATAGAAATGCCTTTGATAGATTCCACCATGACAAAAATAAAAATAAAAGTCATTATTGTACATTTTACACCTTTCCTTAGAAAGAATTAATTAAACGGACTTTCTACATTGAACCTAAACATTAGTTCTGTTGATTGTACAATTGCTGATTGGTATTTTACTGATACTTTAAATGCTAAGACTATTTATATGCTTAAAATTGACTACTGCATACTCATGCATAGCATTTCTCATTATTTCTCTTCGAGTAGAAAAATATGTTACAATTTTACTTGAAAGCTTTCTTTTTTTCAAGTTACAGAAGCTAGACAGAAGGTGGTGGTAAACAGCTCTTTTTAAAACTGGCAGCCTGTCAAGATTGAGGTCTTACAGGGGTTGATATTGGGCATAACACTTTAATATCTTCCTAAGTGATCTGGATAATGGAATTAAGTGTACCCTGACAAAGTTTGCCAGTGATAGCAAATTGAGTGGGGAAGTGGACACATTGAAAGAGAGAGCCATCCTCCAGGAAGACCTGAATAGACAAAAAAATGTGTTAATAAGAATCTTATGAAGTTCAACAAGGACAACTGTAAGGTTTTGCACCTGGGAAAACACAATTCAGGAGTGCAGGACAGGCTGGGATCTACCTGGCTGAATATCATCTCTGTGGAAAGGCACAACAAGCTCAATACAAGTGAAGTTTGCTGCAGCAGCAAAGAAAGCCAACAGGATGCTGGGTTGCATCAACGAGGGTACCACTAGCAGAGATAAAGAATGCATTATTCCACTCAGCGTTAGTCAGACCACATGCTGTGGTCCCTGCTGTGTAAAAGGCTGTGGACTGCCTCGAAAGGGTCCAGAGAGGAATCATAAAGGTGATCCAAGGACTGGGAAAGCACCATATGAAGAAAGGCTGAAGGAACTGGATTTGTTCAGCTTTGAGAAAAGAACTCTATGGGGAGACATAATCACCATGTTCTAGTATTTAAAGGGTGGCTACAAAGAAGATGGAGACTCCTTTTTCATAAGGAATCACATGGAAAAGAACAGGAGTAATGGGTAGTAGTTACTCATGGGGAGATTCCAGTTAGACACAAAAGGAAAATTTTTCACAATGAGAACAATCAGTCATTGGAATATTTTTTCCAGAAAAGTGGTGGACTCCCCAACATTGGACACTTTTAAGGTTCAGCTGGACAGGGTACTGTGCCATCTTGTCTAGACTGTGCATATGCCAAGAAAGATTGAACCAGATGATCTTTGAGGTCTCTTCCACGCTGATATTCTGTGATATGATAATATTTAAGTTTTGTAGCTACTCAATTCAGTTTCCATAAACATGCTGGAGGATAAGATAAGGTAAATCTCCATTTATTAAAGACTTTGACTTTGTTGTGGCTAGGCTTCTCGAACGAAGATCCAGGGAGGGCTCCATCCACGCTCCTCATCAACGCCTTTTACAAGCGCGCTGATAAAAAGAGGAGAGCGGATAGCACCCTCGAGCCTTCGCTATGGATTTTTTTTAGGTGAGACACAGCATGCGCACAGCTGGACCCACCCTTTAGTCTAAGGTTCATCTGCCAGGGCCTAGCAAGCTTGGACGCTACCAGCCAAGTCCTTAGGACGGAGGTTTAACCTCTTAGATGGAAGGTCTTACAGGGCTAAACGAGCTCCATCTGTCTGGATTTGGAATCAGAATTGTCCCTCTTCTAGGATAACTGCCAGAAGGCTAATGAGCTCATCCTACCCATATAAGGATTATAGGAACATGGGTATCACTCCCTACACTTTACCGTGGGCAATGAGTTTAATGCTTCCTCTGCTGTCGGCACAGTTATCGCACCAGGGGCCACAGGAGACCTCAAAGGATTTTCGGACTGTTCCTAAAAAGACTTTGACTTTAGCCGTGAAAGTTATGTATATGAACCTGATGTGATGTAATGGAATGCATGTCCATAAAACACACTATATCTTATTTTCTGTCTGAATGCTTGAGCTTCAGGATGAACATTGCTATAAAAATGAAACTAATATAATTTAAATTGTTAATATTTATTGTATTATGATATATATATGTCAGACAACTCCCTAGAAAAGGCAGTGGTACTCTATTGGTGAGGGAAACATATATTTACAATGCTAACTTTAAAGTGCAGCATTTCTAGGGCTATATTTATCTCTGCCTTTCCACGCAAAGATTGGGGTCATGCATTTGAAGTTTAGAAATGGAATTTACCAGATGTACTCTAGTATCTGTCTGTAATATATTTAACTCAAGAGGATTTGGTCTTTTTCACAGACTTCAAGAACTTTCGAACGACCTAATGTCACACACTAATGTTAGTGAATGAAATGGGTTATACTAGCTTCAAGGTCAGCTGAAATGGAAGAGCTCACATCCATACAGCTAAACGTTTTTCTTCCTCAGGACACTACAGCCACATCTAAGCTACCTCTTGGAAATGTTTTGGCATAAACTTTGCAAGAATTAGCCTAGGCCAAAACATTTTTAGACATTAAAATTACAAGCAATTACTGAATTCAGTTATGCAAATTTCCTGAGTGCCAGTGTGATACAATTAAACTTCTCTGAGTTTTTCAGTATGATGCCGAAAATTCTGGAAAATAAGTACTNTAAAACACAGAAAAAGTAATGAGTATATTTTTTCTTTTTAAAGGGGGATTCTTCATGAAAATTCACAGTTGCTACAAGGTCTCTAGCTTCACAAATTGAATATTTGCATGGAGACCCAATTGTCATTGCAAGTATTCTGTTGCCTAAAATACAGACAGTAGTGAAGTATGAAAGTAAGTTCAGTAACATATATACATCATTAAGATAAATTTAATCTAGCAGTATTGTCTTTAATCACTGACTGTAGATAACAGCATACCAGCTTTATTTGTTAAATTCAGAACCTTGTTAAAGGGTAAAAAGTAAACACTCTACCTTTGTGCATGTCTTTGCCTCATCTCTTGTCAACCCATATCTGTACTTTATACCTTCCTAGGTCTCCATTTCTCAAGGACTCTTCTATCTCATACCAGACAAACTTGCATCATTATACTGTGGTCAAAAATACCTCCTTCTAAACTGAGTAACTCCTTGTTGGTACTATGCTTATAAAACTAAGGTTGCACTAGACAAAGATAAGCAAAAGAAATTATCCAGTCACTTGGTAAAAAAAAACAAAACTACTATAGTTAAACAAGGTAAAATAAAGCTCACGTTTAGATAGAGTAAGCCTGGTGAACCTCAGTTCTGAGGAACAGCAAATTTGATACAAAATCTGAGGCCTGTCATTAACAATGGCAACATTATACAGCAGGGCTGCAGGTCATAGGATTTTTCTCACAGTCCATATTTCTGTAGTTTCATCTATAGAATCATATGAAAATTTAGATTGGAAGGGACTTTCAACATCATCTAGTTCCAAATCCCCCGCCAAGGACAGGGACATCTTCCATTAGAACATGTTGTTCAAGGCCTCATCCAGCCTAGTTTTGGACACTGCCAGGGATGGGACATTCACAGCTTCTCTGGGCAACATGTTCCAGTGTTCCACCACCTTCGCCATGAAGAATTTCTTCTTATTATCTAATCTAAACCTAACTTCTTTCAGTTTAAAACCATTACTCCTCATCCTGTCAATACACTCCCTGATAAAGAGTCCCTCCCCATGTTTCCTGTAGGTCTCTGTCCTGGTTTGAGCTAAAACAGAACAATTCTGTTCAGTGATTTCACTTATCAGCTGAAGCTACTCTAACTTCACTTTTTGAAGCTAACAGTTTGTTTTTCACAGATAAGACCCAATGGTTTGGAATTATGGCCAGGGAATGGAATACATCAAGGTCACCATTAGATCTTGTGTCACTGTTAGATCTTGTGTCAAACGGGGTGCAGAGCAAAGGGCTATAAGTTTAGGGAGGAGTGGACAGTTCAAGTGGCCCTAACGTGACCAAGTAAGTATTCCATGCCATACACATTATATCCAGTATTAAATAAGTAATTCAGTTTCCCTCCTTCCCTTCTTTATCTTCTCCCCTGCTTTGATGACTGGCATCTGAGGAGGACTCTGTCTGTTGTCTCTTGATCCCAACTGAACGTTCCAGAATCCAGCTCACCCCACCCAGGCTACTGCTTGGTGCAGAGCCTACTCAGTGGTGACATAGTTACCAAAAAGGAGATCTGGGGTTTTTCGCTCTGTATATATTTGTAAATATTTTATTTTATTTCCATTATTTTATTAAAGTAATTTGAGTTTTATTTTCCAATTCATAAGTTCTCTTGGCTTTTTGTTGCCGATTTTTCCTTCCCTTCCCAGGACTGGGAGGAAGGGGAGTAATAGAGAGTGACTGTCACTCAGTTAAGAGGTCGCCCCAGCACCTGATCCATGACAGCCCCTTTTAAGTACTGGAACGTCGCTCTAAGGTCCCCCAGGAGTCTTCTTTTCTCCACACTAAACAAAACCAACTCTCTCATCCGGTCCTCATAGAGGAGATGTTCCAGCCCTCTGATCATTTTTGTAGCCATTCTCTGGACCCGCTCGAGCAGATCCAGGTCTTCGTATGTTAGGGGTCCCAAAGCTGAACACAGTACTGCAGGTGGGGTCACACCAGAACACAGTAGAGGGAAAGAATCACCTCCCTCAGGCTGCTTGGCCACATTCCTTTTGATGCAACCCAGGATGCCATTAGCTTTCTTGATTGCAAGTATGTATTGCTGGCTCATGTGCAGCTTTTCACCCACCAGCACTCCCAAGTCTTTCTCCACAGGGCTTCTCTCAATCCACTCATTGCTCAGCTTGGATCTGTGCTTGGGATTACCCCAACCCAGGTGCAGGACCTTGCACATGGTCTTGTTGAACCTCATGAGGTTCACATGGGCCCAACTCTGAAGCGTGTCAAGAACTCTCTGGATGTCATCCCTTCCCTCCAGCACATTGACCATACCACACAGTTTGGTGTCAGAAAACAGAAAGCAGGACCTGCCTGAGTGAGTAAGGAGCTCCTGGACACATTGTCTCACAAAAAGAAATTTTATAAGGCATGGAAGAAATGACAGCTGGGTTGGGGAGCTTATAATGTAGCTGTGCAAGCAGAAAGAGACCTGGTTAGAAAAGCTAAGCCTCAGTTAGAATTAAATCTAGCCACAGAGATCAAGGGGAATAGCAAAAATTTCTATAGATATATTAATGGTAAAAGGAAGACGAGGAAAGGGGTATGCCCCCTCAGAAAGGAAATGGGTGAACTGGCGATGAGTGATATCGAGAAGGCTGAGGTTCTAAATGATTTCTTTGCCTCAGTCTTCACTGGCAAGGGCTCCAACCATACTCCTGAGGTCACAGAAGACAATGGCAGGGACTGGAAGGGGGAACTGCCCATTGTAATGGAAGATCAAGTTTGTGACCACCTGAAGAACCTAAAAGTACACAAGTCTATGGCACCCAAGAGGATACACCCATGGGTCCTGAGGAAACTGGTGGATGAGGTTGCTAAACCACTCTCTATTACATTCCAAAAGTTAGGGCAGTCCAGTGAAGTCCCCATTGACTGGAAAAGGGGAAACATAACCCCCATTTTCAAAAAGGGGAAGAAGGAGGATCCAGGGAACTATAGGCCAGTGGGTCTCACCTCCATGGCTGGAACAGATCCTCCTGGAGGCACTGCTGAGGCAGAAGATTGATGAAGAAGTGATTGGTTGCAATCAATACAGCTTCACCAAGGGATAATCATGCATGACTAACCTGGTGGCCTTGTATGATAAGGTTACAACATCAGTAAACAAGGGAGCAGCAACCGATGTCATTTACCTGGACCTGAGCAAAGCCTTTGACACTGTGCCATATGACATCCTGGTCTCCAAGCTGGTGAAATAGGTTTGATGGATGGACCACTGGGTGGATAAAGAACTGGCTTAATGGCCACACCCAAAGAGTGGCTGTCAATGGATCCATGTCCAAGTGGAGGCCAGTGACAAGTGGAGTGCCTCAAGGATCAGTACTGGGACCTGTCTTGTTTAACATCTTTGTCAGCGACATGAACAGTGGCAGTGAGTGCACTCTCGGCAAGTTTGCCAATGACACCAAGCTGTGTGGTGTGGCAGATATGCTAGAGGGAAGGGATGCCATCCAGAGGGAACTTGACAGGCTGGAGAGGTGGGCCCATGCCAACATCATGAAGTTCAACAAAACCAAGTGCAAGGTCTTGCATCTGGGTGGGGGCAATCCCAATCACTGATATAGGCTGGGCAGTGACTGGCTTGAGAGCAGCTCTGATGAAAAGGACTTTTGGGTGCTGGTGGATGAGAAACTCAACAAGAGCTGCCAGTGTGCAGCTCTGTGTGTGTGCCAACTGTATCCTGGGCTGCATCAAGAGAAGTATGGCCAGCAGGTCAAAGGAGGTGACTCTCCCACTCTACTCCACTCTTGTGAGGCCCCACCTGGAGTACTGCGTCCAGTTCTGGAGCCCCCATTTCAAGAAAGATATGGACGTGCTGGAACGTGTGCATAGAAGGGACTTTTTAGGATGTGAGGTAGCGATAGGACTAGGGGGAATGGACATAAGCTTGAGGAGGGTAGATTTAGGTTGCATGTTAGGAAGAAGTTCTTCACCATGAGTGTGGTGAGACATTAGAAGAGGTTGCCTAGAGAGGTGGTGGCAGCCCCATCCCTGGGAGTTTTTAAGGCCAGGCTAGATGGGGCTCAGAGCAACCTGATCTAGTGGAAGGTGTCCATGCCTAGGGCAGGGGGGTTGGAACTAGATGATCTTAAAGATCCCTTCCAACCCTGATAATTCTATGATTCTTTGTTTCTATGCTCAGACAGTTTCTCTGTATTCCTCCCAGGTTACCTGTCCTTGCTTCCACCCTCTGTAGACTTTTTTTTGTACTTGAGCTTGTCCAGGAGCTCCCTGTTCATCCTTGCAGGACTCCTGGCAATTTTGCCTGATTTCCTCTTTTTTGGGATGCATTAGTCCAGAGCTCGGGAGAAGGTGCTCTTTGAATATTAGCCAGATACCTTAGGTCCTTCTTCCCTCCAGAGCTGAATCTCATGGCATGCTACTAAGCAGGTCCCTGAAGAGGCTAAAGCCTGATCTTCTGAAATCCAGGGTGGCAAGTTTGCTTGCTACACGTACACCTTGCTACCCTAGGGAACTTGAAGTCCACCATTTCATGGTCACTGCAGCCAAGGCTGTCCTTGAGCATATTCCCCACTATCACCTCTTTGTTGATAAGAACAATATCCAGCATAGCACCCCGCCTTGTTGTCTCCTCTACGCCTTGCAGGAGGAAGTTATTATCAATACATTACAGAAACCTCCTGGGTTGCTTATGCCTTGCTGGAGTGATATGAGGATCTCAAGAAATAACTATATTGGAGGCTGAAGTTGAGACTATCAGAGAATAAGTGGGAAAAGCACCCTACAGTGACTGGTCCAGATGCCTGTGCATCCTTGGCATAGACTTTCAGGGAAGTGTATGATAGGGACCCAAACAGGTGTTGATGGGTCTTTGGCATAGCAGCTGTAGAGACTGAGGCCACTGAACAGCTGACTGTCTTGCTTAGACCTTCAGAGGAGTTTGCTACTGTGGGGTGGATGAGAGTTGAATATCGAAAGGTGCCAGTTGCTACTGAAATGATGTGTTGATGACAATATTGTACTAATTGAGACTCTGTAGTTCCTATCCAGAATCTGATTCATCAACAGGAAGGCCAAAAAATGGTTAGGAACTCTTGCTCACTGTTTAACTGTCCTATATGTCCAGTTAATAATAATGATCTAACAGGAAATGGAGACTAACAATGGCCTGAATTAAGTTATATTAGCAATGAGTGCTTCTGTGCCAGCCATATTAGAACTCCAGTATGAACTGGAGTCAAAGACAGACAAGTGATATGCCACAACTGACATTGCTAATCAGTTTTTCTCTATCTCTATGTATGGCAAGATGAGTAATACAAGAATCTCTTTTTTTTCTTCCTTGGAGACAAAGAAAATAACTGAACCCAGTTTTATGTGATGGCTTTGTGATCTGAGGTTTGTCCCACTGAATGCTATCCAGCTGGTTGCATCTAGGAGAGTTCTTTCCTTCTTGGAAGAAACATTTATCCTAATGAGTATTCTTACATTATGTGTCAGGACTTGGAGTGCACTACTCTCCTTCTAGAAGTTTAGCTGGCTGCTTCCAAGGCCAGCTTGCTGAGTGGGAAACGGTGCTGTGAAGAGTTAGAAGAAGCCTCACCACATGCCCCCTTCTACTACCACTGCTTGGGACCTGTGTGGAAGCCCCGATGTAAACTAGGCCATGTCTGCACTGGAGCTATATTTGCACCTGATTTTATACATCCCTGATCCTAATCTACAGGTTTGACTTACTGGTTCAGTCTTGACCTTGTCTTCTCTGTGATTGTACTGGTTGATTGCCTACCCTGGATATTATGACAGAACCCTTCTCCTTGCTCAGGCACTGTGGGACTGTACCCTTGTTGGTAAGGTCACTGCCCTAATGGCTGTGTGGTGGTTCTCTGCACACCTTCCTTTGCAGACATTCCTACTGCTCCTTGAAAGGTAGTTCAGGTGGGAGCTAGAAACTAGAGCCTCAGCTTAAAAGCAAAGCAGAGGGGAGCTCCCACTGAGGTTTTTTCTGTGTCTTCACAACATCTTTTATCTGTAAGCTGACCCTGAGCACAGTGAGGTGAGCTTGCAGTAAGGGAAAGTACACTTCTGACCCTGACATTATGTGTCACATCAGCATTTCCCCAGAGCAGAAGCTGGAGAGAGTAAAAAATAAATATTTTGTCTGCCAAGATTTTTTTAAAGTTTGATTTTTCTTTTTCTTTCACTTTGCCTGACAATTTCAAAAGATGTCTTTTACAGTATATTTTCTTTTATTTTTCTTCATAGAGGTTAGAAAAAGGTTTCTTTTGTTTTCCTCATTAGGATCACCTTGAAGATCAAAGTGTCAGCTTTGTTGTTTGCTTGTTTGTTTGTTTTAACAAAGTGGGGAAAAAAGAAAAACAAAGAAAATCACTGCAACAGCCTTACCAGCTCCTTATTTATTCCTCTTCCTCACCTCAGCCCTGAGGCTCCTCTTCTCCAGGCTGAACAGTACCATCACTTTCATGTGACAGACACTGCAGTCTCTTATTAATTTTTATGGCTCATTGCTGGACACACTCCTGTTGATGTCTTTTTTTAAACTGGCAAGTCCAGAATTAGACTCAGGACTCTAGATATGACCTCACCAGTGCTGACTAGAGGGGAATGGTCACCTCCCTTGACCTGCTGGCAACACCCCTCCTAACGTAGCACAGGAAGCTGTTTGCCTTCTTGCTGCTACATCACATTGCTGGGTCATGTTCAATTTGCTGTCTTTCAGGACTTGTAAGATTTAATTTTGTTTGAGTTTTGTCAAGAGCTCCTTATTTATCCATATAGGCATCCTACTACCTTGGTGTCCTGGTTTGAAAGGACAAATTCAGGAAAAGGCCCCTTTAAGAACCTCCCCCTTCCCCAAAAGGACAAAAAATGAACAATCTACTCTGTACACTGGGGGTGAGTTATAAACAATAATTTATTTTTAACATAGAAAAGTATATAACAATGAANATTGTCCCCCGCCTCCATGCTCACCAGGGGCTGCCCCCACAGTTCCACACGGCTCCACACTGGGCAGGCACTGCCCAGGCAGAGGTGCAGATTGCCGTGGTGACCTGCCACTGGCTCGGCTCTGCTCCTNCCCTCCCCCACTCACAGTAAAACCTGCTTGGGTGCAGTCCGACTAAGATGAGGTGGCAGATGAGATGCAGGATGAAGGAAACTTGGGTGGTGGATGGTGATGGTGGGTAGAGGAAAGGATGAGAAATGAAGGGATTGTCTGGCTGCTGCAAGATGGAGAAGAGCATGTTTTCTCCCTCTTGCCGTCTCGTCCTTCTCCTCCCCAGCAGGACCCGGGGCTCCCGGCAGTCCCTGCTGCGGAAGTACCTCCCTCCCTCCCAGCATGCCGTGCACACCATGGCTACCTCATAGTCCTGTTGCCACTTTTCTACTACTGCTTGCAGCTGTCTCAGGACTCATGAGCTGTGGGCTGCTGCCACTGCTGCTGCTTTGGGACTTGCAGGCGCAGGCTCCCGCAGGCTGTCGCTGCTCACCACTCTGCGGTTTGCTGCTGCTCATCGCTCGCTGCTCCGGGGTCTGCCGCTGTCCGGAACCTGGTGGGGTGTGCACTGTTTCCAGTGCTGGGGCCAGCCCTGCCACTTCTGCCAGTTCATCTCCCGCGGAGCCAGCACCACCAGCGCGGCTCCACTCCTACCCGCGCTGCCACGCAGCTCAGCCAATGGACAGGGCTACCTCCCACCGAGAGTTTACAAACAAACA
>VWZO01016120.1:106566-128690 GCA_013396975.1 Bucco capensis
CCTGATCTAGATGGGGATGTCCCTGCCCAGTGCAGGGGGGTTGGACTAGATGACCTCCAGAGGTCCCTTCCAACCCTAACCATTCTATGATTCTATGATTCTATGATATGTCTGCAGTCGTGCTTGAGCTGTTTCTTCCTATCACATTAATTGTGGAGAAAATCTCAAGACTGTAGAACTAGAGGAATACATAATAAATGAGAGAGCAGTGGCATTTATCAGTGTATGCTTTCAATAAAGCAGAAGTACAGTCCACTTATTCCATAATGTTCCCTGTCTTTCAAGGCTGTATGTTTGGTGTGCTAACCAGTAACTCCAGCTAAAGCCAGCTTTTGTAAGCATGGACCAGCACTAAAGTCAGTGAGGCTCTGTTGAATATTTTTTTTTGTACCTTATGTCACTTTTTGCTAAGTAACTTTCAGTTATAATTCAGGAAGTCTTCTCAAACAGCCATTAGAAGGTATTTGTAAGTGGGAAATAGAAATGATGCTCCTTTTCCTTGCGCTGACATCTAGCTATGCATAAGTAATAGATGGTCAAAAATAATTTTGTTTTCTTGAAAAGGGGTTTTAGAATCAAGAAAAATATTGCCAGGATAAAATATATTTTACTTAAATTTTATGCAGGTAAAATCTTGGCCTACCAATTTTGTCTCCTGTTACTCTCCATGTCTCTTCTGATAGAGATGGTACTGCTGGTATGGCTAGGCTTCGCGAACGAAGATCCAGGGAGGGCTCCATCCACGCTCCTCATCAGCACCTTTTCCAAGCACGCTGATAAAAAGAGGATAGCAGATAGCACCATCGAGCCTGTGCAATGGATTTTTTTTAGGTGAGACACAGCATGCGCACAGCTGGACCCACCCTTTAGTCCTAAGGTTCATCTGCCAGGGCCTAGCAAGCTTGGACGCTGGCAGCGAAGTCCTTAGGACATAGGTTTTATCAGAGTGTCCTCTTAGATGGAAGGCCTCACAGGGCTAAACGAGCTCCATCTGCCCGAGTTTGGAATCAGAGTTGTCCTTCTCCTAGGATGACTGCCAGAAGGCTAATGAGCTCATCCTACCCATATAAGGATTATAGGAACATGGGTATCACTCCCCACACTTTACCGTGGGCAATGAGTTTAATGCTCCCTCTGCTGTTGGCACTGTTATCGCACCAGGGGCCACAGGAGACCCCAAGTGATTTTCAGACTGTGCCTGGATGGTACTGCTAAGAAAAGGATATTTGACAATGCTGAAATGCAGTTCATCTTAGGCTGTTGCAGTTCATCCCCATAAGAGGCAGCATAGTCATTTTAAATTCATTGAGGAGGATATGGCAAAAGGCTGAATTTACTGTTTTGCTTGGATGATGAAGATAAAAAGCCAGTTAGTGTCTTAACACTAAAAAAGGCTTAGCAAGCTTCAGGGCAAAGGGAAAAAAAGGTGCTTGGAATGATCTACTTCTGCTAAATTCTGAGTTTGTAGGACCCTATATAAAAGGGCTGTTAAGCCCCTATGACTGGTAACCTACTTCATTAAGGAAGGAAAGTGCCAGTCTTTGTCTGATATATGCTCAGTCTCACAAGATGGTCTCTTTATTGCCAATAGTTATTTAAGGATTCTTCTTTTTCTTTTCTTGCTGTAAAAACCAAACAAGTTTCTTGCCTTCTCCCAGCCCTCTACTCTGATTTCAAGATGACACACAAAAGCAGGGTTGAATGTCTTCTCTGTGACCTTTACAACGACACCTTTTTCTTTCACAAGAGACATTTTTCATGACAGTCTTACAATAAAATATCAGGTGTTGCTAAAGTAAAGAAAGTCAGTCACTTCAAAAATAATTTTGTTTTGATTTTAGCTAAAGAACTGATAATTTGCAGTGGCTGGTCCAGTTTTAATGCAGATATGGTGCAACAATTGTAGGTACATCTGCAGTGTGAAAGAATTCTCAGCCCCATTGTACCTAATTGCGACACTGTACGCAGTTTGCCAGTCTCCATGACACAAAATACAGTTTTCTCAAACACAACGTCTGAGTGTAGTTCTAGGGCGAATTCTCTCCTGAACTGCTCTGAATGCACTTGCATGGCTCCTCATGCACTCAATACTTACCTTAGTCTATCCTGGAGTTTCTTGGAGTATTTCTCTCAAATATCTCCCTATCTTATATCAGATCATATAATACAGAACCTCGCTGTCTTGCCATGAAAAATACTAGCCTGATGGGCTGCAGTGGAGCCCTCACTTACTTCTGGAACTTTGTATCAGGGTGATAAAAAAGGATGATGCTGATGATGTCTTAGAGACAGTGATCCCAATGTCATACTGAAGGTATGCAGCCAGTGTGCTATAGAAGGAGCTAGTTGTAGCCAGGTGGAAACATGCCATTCAGTACCAGTTGGCTAGAAGGGACTATTCCCTTAGGTAAAACACCTCAGCAAACTTCTCTATATTCTTTCATACAGTGACATGGGGATGTACTTATATGCTTGTGTACTCTTGGATGTGCTTGATTAAATTAGCATGCTTTCACACAGCAAATGAAGTCCAGTGTTTGTGTAAGTCATTCAGAGTCATGACCTTCATATGTAATGTATGCACATAACTGAAATAATACTTTTCCAGAAATATATAACACTGTATGTAACTGCTCTGATTAATTCCCACTGCAGTAACAAGAGCACTGTGTAAAATAAAAATAGTAAGCTTCAGTAACATGTTGTGTTTTTAAGTCAACCTATTATTTGGCATTAGAAATAATTTAATTTATAACTGTACTCTACTGCAGACCTATTTTCTAATGTGAGAAGAGCTTGTTTCAGAAAAAAATAATTCTGAAGCTAGTTCTGGTTCTGTTTCACTTACTAGTGTCCCTTTTATGTGATTTTATGTGCAATATACATGAATAAGTATTTTACACAGCAATATGCTACAAATGAAAACAATTATTACAGTAGAACCTATTAACATATACTGCAGCACAACTAATCACAGCAAAGGTTGAGCCTTACAGGGTAAGGCTCACCTTACTGTAACAGGGTTACAGTAACTATTTGGGTATGATAAACATTTCTCATATTTGCAGGATAATCTTGCCTGCCTTGCTACAAGTCTTCTCATTGTAAAATAAGATAGATCTATGTCAATTTCATGCTAGCAGGTGCCTACCACGAAACCCAGGTCCTTGTCTCTGCCAAGCTGATTTGCAGCTCAGTGTTCCCCCAGCATATACTAGTACATGGGACTGTTCCTTTCCAGGACTTGTTGAAATTCCATTTGTTGAAATTCATGTGTTTCCCACCATCCCCTTTCTCCAGCCTGTCCAGGTCCCTCTGGATGACACCATGACCTTTGGTGTGTCAGCCACTCCTCCCAGTTTTGTGTCATCTGCAAACTTGCAGAGGGTACACTCTACCCTATAATCCAGATCATTAATAAAGATGGTAAAGAGGACTATATCCAATACTGACCCCTGGGGTACATCACTAGTTCATGGCTTCCAACTAGTCTTTGTGCCACTGACCACCACCATCTAGGCCTAGCCTTTCAGCTAGTTTTCCGTCCACCTCACTGTCTGCTCATCTAGCCCATACATAAACAGCTTGTCTGTGAGGATTTTATGAGAGGTGAGATCAAAGGCTTTTGTGAAGTCCAGAGAGACAATATCCACTGCCTTTCTCTCATCTACAAGGCTGTTTATTTCATCACAGAAATTTATCCAATTAGTCAACCATGAATCCCATTGATGAAGGCTTTCATACTGCTATCAATGATTTTGTCATCTTTAATGTGCTTAGAAATGGCTTCCAGGGTTATCTGCTCCATCAGCTTTCCTCAGGATGTATCTGACGCTGCCTGACATGCAGTTCCCTCAGTCCTCCTTTTTGAAGTTCTTGGAAATTGGGGCTGGCATTTTCTTCCCTCCGGTCTTCAAGCACTTCTCCTAGTCACCATGATAGAGCAAAGATGAGCAACGGCGGTCTTTTGATGACATTGGCCAGCTTCCTTAGCACCTGTGGGTATATGCCATCAGGGCCTGTGGACTTTTGTATACCCAGTTTGCCTAATTATTCTTTGACTGGATCCTCTTCCACCAAGGGTACATCTTGGGGTTTAGGGAGGAAGATGAATGATTTTTACCTTTTTTATATAAGTAGTCCTGGCATCTATTTTCATAGGGAGATACTTCAGGTAAAGGAATTGTACCTGCAGCTTCTTACAATATAAACATTATAGCTAAGGTGCATGCTTTCTAACTTCCAGAATTCCCTCCAGAATGTTGAGAATAACTGAAAAAAAAAAGACTGGGGGTTGGACTAGATGACCTCCAGAGGTCCCTTCCAACCCAAACCATTCTATGATTCTATCTCCTTATGAAAATACCTATTTCCTTGAGACCCTGTCAGGCCATGGAAGAATACTTCAATTTTATGTATGTCATCATTTCACTTGAGTGTTTCTCTTGAAAAAGAACTGCATCTTTGAAGATAACTTCTCAAAAAAATTCCACTATTTAAAATTATTGAAGAAAGCTCAGCAAAGGACTCGATTGCTGTTTACCACGAGTGCAGAGATAGCAGAAATATTTATTGTACTAATCACAGTATTCCATGGAGTAAGACATTGAGTGAGAAAGAGGGAGAGATACCAGTTAATTTCAGAATAATGGAACATCTCTCTACCTACAATTTATACCACAAAGGAGAAAATTAATTAGAAAGAAAGTGAAGATTTATTTGTGCTATTGAGATCATAATAATTGTGTATATTATTATAATAAGGGCTGTAGCATATGACACGGACTTCTGGCTGGGTTGCAACCAAAAGATGTTTATTATACATGCAAAGTCACTTATATACTTCTAAAGTCCAGATATGAATCTCTGGTGCAGCTTTCCCGCCAAGCTGAGGGTCAAGAGCTTCTGAGTAAATATCTAACCACATATGAATATATCTGCTGCACGGTAAGTTCCTCCTTTCTCTTTTCTCCTGCCTAAACTTCTCTGCTTCTGTAAACAATGAATAAGCAGATTCTAAACTGCTCCCCCACAAAGGGCAATTTACAATCATTTGATTATGATTAGACAGGCACTGCTCCAAATGTGATATGAAAGAACCACATTGTGGTGTTCAGATTGGGAAGTATAGTATTGATAACATATTTGCAAGAATATCAGAACTATTTCTGTGGTTGTATATCTCAACAGTTACTTAATATCTCCTACATTCTCAGTAAAAAAATTCTGCCTGTAGAGAGTTCATCTTAAAATTTGATAAGAATAGCAGCCTTAGAATTGAGCTCTGTTAAATGTTTGCCCAGTGCTTTAAGCATAAGGCAGTAATATTATGCTAGAAGAAAACAGGCGAAGATAAGAGAGTAACAGTGCACAAATTCACATTAAAGCATTTTATTCCTAGAGTAAAAAAGTGAATGCGTTTTAATGTGTTTCAGTGGCAAATGTCCCAAAATTATTGAGAGGGTTCCATGAGGAAAAAAAAAAAAAGGATATTTATTTCCTGAAGAATGAGTGATGTGTATGTAACATTGACAATATTGACAGGAACTCTTGAAAAAAATATTTGTCTGAGTGGTATGAAGAAAGAAGGAATTGTGAAAAAGCACAGGAAGGGAAGATCATAGAATCATAGAATCATAGAATGGCCAGGTTGGAAGGGACCTCAAAGATCATCTAGTTCCAACCCCCCCGCCACAAGCAGGGATGCCGAAACACTAGACCATGTTGCCCAGTGCCACATCCAGCCTGGCCTTGAACACTGCCAGGGATGGGGCAGTCACAACCTTTCTGGGCAACCTGTTCCAGTGCTTAATCACTCTCCTGGTAAAGAACCACCTCCCAATCTCCAGTCTAAACCTCCCCTCCTTCAACTTAAAACCATTCCCCCTGGTCCTATCACACTCTGATCTCCTAAAGATTCTCTGTCCCTCTGTCTTATAATCTCCCTTTAGGTACTGAAAGACTGCTATCAGATCCCCTCGAAGCCTTCTCTTCTCTAGGCTGAACAACCCCAACTCTCTCAGCCTATCCTCATAGGGGAGGTCTTCCAATCCCGTAATCATTTTTGTGGCCCTCCTCTGGACTCTCTCCAGCAGCTCCACGTCCTTTCTATGCTGAGGACCCCAAAACTGGACACAATACTCCAGGTGGGGCCTCACCAGGGCAGAGTAGAGAGGCAGAATTACCTCCCTAGATCTGCTGGCCACACCTCTCCTAATGCAAACTGAAAACTGAGAATAAATTTGCAAACCATTCAAATCTATGCTTTGAATGGTGTGGTTAGGATAGTAAAACTTACTACATTTTTTAAAATGCCTTTATAGAAGGGTCATTATATAAGTATTGTTCACATAGCTTTGTCTAGTAATTTTTGCACTCCCTACTACAGGCATAGAGTTTAGTAGACAGTCTGTAATGAAAAGACCTTGGGGGTATAAAGGATTCTTTCTTAAAATAAGACAGAGGAGGCAGAGTGCTGCTGGTATTCCTCGCTGAAGTTAAATTGTTAGAGGACTATGTGCCATAGAACTTTTACATATCCTCAAAGGTAACAGTAGATTCAGGGTCCAGAGTTTGACTATTAGATAGGTTTTTTTAAGAGAAAGAATGTGGGGATTTTTGTTATTGTTGTTTAAGAAAAAGAATGAGTGCGTGGTGGTTTTCCTAAGACAGAGAGAGAACAAAGTATAGATTCTCTTAACAAAGCTAGCATCTATAAGAATGACTGCATAAGCATCTTTAAGATTTTGATGCTATACATCCATTCTGTACTTCTAGTGATTCTGGACCAAATTCAACTTCTCCCTCAGGAACTTATAAAGACTCAATAGACATAGCTGCCTATAAAACATGTGATACTTAGGTCTGAAATGTTAAGTCAGCTAACAGGGTTATCTGGACTATCACCATCTTCATTAAAATGAGGTTCCATTCTCTAGCTTTTCTTGGCCACCAGATTAAATATTAACTATCAGAAACAGCATAGTTACACTTTTATGTCCCATCTTTCATGCATCCTCTCTCTCTGATTCATAGAAACTCCTCAGGTCACTGAATTGTGGAAATCATGGACTCAAAAATTCACAATCCCATCAGTCATTACTTCAAAGTACACAAGAACAGAGTGATCTTGACAAAGCTCACATACTCATTTCCCAAACCACCATTTCCTTATCAAAAGTATAGTAGCTTTCTCCATTCTGAGCTTTCTCTCTCTATAGCCATATTTTTTGCCTTCGTTGCTAACTCTAAACATGGAAAAAAAATTCATATCACAAAGTCATTTTCTTCTCCTTTGTGCTGGTACTGATTTCATTGTCATCATGATTCTCTCTGTGTATATTTAAAGAATTTTGTTTTTCTGGTATTACCTTCTGATTTTTTTTATTTGCTTCTGGTTGGTTAACCTACAGCAATCAAAAACAAAACCAGGGAAGACAACCTTAGGAAGCGATATTCTCTGTTCTTACCAGGTAAAATCTCTTTGTGTTCACAATGTTTTGCAACTGATTTATTTAAGAGTGGAGGTGCTGCCTTCACTCTCAGTAATCTCAACTAAGGAATATGACAAACAAAAAAGGAAAAAACAGTCTTAGATGAAAACAGACCAAAACAACAAACAGGAATTCGGAAGTAACAGTCACATTTGCGCACTTGCCATATATTGAATATCTCACAGTATCACAGTATGTCAGGGGTTGGAAGGGACCTAGAAAGATCATCTAGTCCAACCCCCCTGCCAGAGCAGGATCACCTAGACAAGGTCACACATTTGATTCTATTAACTTTTATCATGTATTTTTCAGTAAGCAAAAAAATACCTTAGCTATAGAAATGGGTTTGATACACAGTGTGCAGCAAAGTCCATTCAATAGGAATCTGACTTACATATTTGAGTAATACAATGCAGCATGCTCCGAGAATAAAGACTTGTGTGAGCTATTCAGAATAAATTGCTTTAATGTGTCAGTGAAAGTTATCCTTTCTCTCTGAATTGAAGGAAAGGTTGAATATTTTTACTTTCAAATTAATTTTTTGTGACTGTGCACACAGGAAATATCCTTCATTTAATACTCTCCCATAGAACTTGCTACTTTCTTCAGAACCTTAGCAAAGTAGAGGAATGTCCAAAGCTAACTATTAGCAGTTACGGTTCTTTGAAAATATGCTTTTAGTCATACATCTGTGTGCTCCATTTTCAGCAAAATAAAGGGATTATCAAAGCCTTTGGAATATATTGTGGATTTTTTATATATAATATATCCTGTTCTTGGTTCACTTAACTTGGATCAGGCTTCTCACAGCGTGTCTGTTCTTTGGTGGAACAGTACTGGCACTGATTGATAAATATGTTGCTATTGATTGATGGAATGGTGGACCTGAAGAGAGTAGCAGTTATCTGCTTTCCCAAACATATTCTTTGCTTGAGTGTTGCAGAAAAAGACTATGAAATAGAAATGGGACACTTAAGTTTTAAACATTCATAATACATTTGTCCTTGTAAAGGAGACAGGTAGAGGTTAGCACAAAGCTAGCTGAACCCCAGGGTACAGCTGCTGCACTGCATATGCAGAGAGGCATGGAGTGCAGTGATAGCAGAGCATAACAAAATAAATACATGAAAAGGCAAAACTTGCTGAGTGCTCCAGAGAGGACAACAAGTGTGATGTGGCAGATATAACCTTTGCCTTGGACCTGTTCAGACGAGGAATGTCTAGTAGGCTTTGCAAGTTGTTTGGAAGGCAGGAGTTGGAAGTACAAGTAGCTATTTAGCTAAATTCTCACCCAACTCCAAGAAGTGGAGGCAAAATGTGCAGTTAGTACTTCTTGCTGAGACAAAATGTGATCAGAAGCCATTCAGAGGGCTAAAAACATTGACTTCTGTTGCAATTGTTATTTCCATTATTTTAGTGCCATGGTGGTGATAGGTAGATTGTTGGACTTAATCTTGGAGGTCTCTTCCAGCCTTAATGATTCTATGATTCGTATTTGTGTATTAAGACATTAGCGCTATTTGGTATTTTTCCTTTTTTTGCTTTTGTCTGGTCTCCTAAGCACTGAAATGAAAGAATGGCTGTGGAATCACTGTGTCCTGACAAAATCTTTGAATGTTTTTGTGTACCGTCTTGGTCTGTTGTGTGAAACAATTTTCTGATAGAACAGTGGAGAGACATATGCTTTCAAGAAGATATCACTTAAAAAGCCACAGACTTTTTTCTCAAATCATTATTAATTAATTTTTTATGCACCTTTAGTTTGTTAATGATCAGGTTGTTCTAGAAGACTAGAATATGAAAGTAGAGACTTAAAATTTGTATATATCAGTAGTACTTCACTATTATTTATTTTTACAAAAAAATGTATCAATCTAATTTATGAAATTGACAAGTACTTAACATTCCAGCTACCTAGATTTCAAATTATTACACTGCGCAAATCAGATCTATGAATTAAATTTAGGAAGAGCTAAAACCACAGCAGTATATATTTAAAACCAAATGTCTTAAGCCAACAGTCAATTTGAACATTAGTATGCATTCTAAAATGACTATTTTACACATAATATATTTTGAAGTGTGTTTTGTGAAACATTTTTTAAATTAGACATAATCCTTTTAAATCAGAAGAAGTTCTCTGTGTTTGACATCTATATAACATGAGTATAATCTTTTAGATCATTTCATCATTAAAGTATTTCAGGATAAATAACAGAAGTGTTTAGTTTCACGTATAGAAATCCTGAATATTCTTTCCATCTTCTTGAGGAGTAGAGCTCAAATACTGTTGATAATCAAATGCAATACAACTGCAAAAGATATAACTTTGAGAGGAGAAAAAAGTAGTTATTTATGTTTATTGTGAGGAACTCACAAGAAATGTCTTACAAAATACTGATCAAAACAGGGGCATGTCAAATTCAAATAATTCTTTTAATGTATTATAGGGAAAAAAAAAAATCATGACACTGCACAGACGTTTAGCTGTGGGAGTAGGCCAGACCTATCAAGGATCTATCTTTGAGCTCAATACATGAATCAGAATGTCTCTGTTGAATAATCTGTTTAATATATTTTCTGTAGTGATGCAAATGTAAGCAGGTTATTGACCTTCCTCATACCTCCAGCTCAGAGTAGAATCTTACACTACACTTCAGATGATTCTCAATGTGAACTTTTTCTGCTCAACACTGAACATGTATTTGAATGATTGCCTAAATTTAATGCAAATTTCTATCTTTATTTCTGGTGCTTGATTAAGCATTTTGTGAATTTTATGAACATTAGAATATCTACGCAATAGCCAAACTGATTGCTAAAAACAAATTTTAAGTAGATTTGAAAGAAATTACTGAGATTAAGAGTACCTTTAGCTTTATCACTATAAAATGTGGAGGGTTACATCTGGAAAAAAATACTAAAGAATAGAATATATTTTAATTGCTTTTTATCAGACTAGATGACATCATAAAGATGACTTCCTAAAAGGAAGTTAAAAATATACTTTCAGATTTCAGGAATGTATTTTGAAATTATAGGCAGTGTATATTTGGTCAATAGACTTTGCTGGTAAGATTACAATTATATTCATAGATTTTTTAAAAATCAATGGCAGAAATTCTTGTGGATTCAGGATGAAATTACTTCTTTAATTTAGTATCAGAAAGAGATGGGGAAGGCTAGCATTTGTAGACAATGATTCTAAGACATCAATTTCATAAAAAATGGATTAGAATTCTGATCATCTAGTACCCTGTTCCAGCTCATTGTGCTTCACCATGATAAAACTCATGCTCTGACCTTGCAGATAATATAAGAATTTTTTCCTCATAGCAAAGACAACCAGCAGCATCAGGGGCTGCATTTAGAAGAGTGTTGCCAGCAGATTGAGGGAACTGATCTTCCCCTCAACTCATCACTTGTGAGACATATCTGGAGTACTGGTCCACCTCTGGTCTCCTCTGCACAAGAAAGTTGTGGACATACTGGACTAAGTCCAGAAAAGGGACATAAAAATGATTAATGGGCAGAAGCATCTGTCAAACTAGGTAAGGCTGAGAGAGCTGGGACTGTTAAGCCTGGAGAAAAGGAGGCTCTGGAAGGAGTGGGATATCAGTGTGTGTAAATACCTGAAGAGAGAGAGTAAGGAACAGGGAGTCAGACTCTTCTCAGTGGTGTCCCATGACAGGGCAAGATGCAATGAGCACAAATTAAAACACAAGAAATTCTACTTAAATAGGAGAAAAATCTTTTTACTGTAAGGATGATGCAGCAGCAGAATATGCTGTCCAGAGGTTGTGGGGTTCTTGGAGGTAGTCAAAACCCAAAAGGAGATGGCCCTGAACAATTTATTGTGATTGGCCCTGCTTTGAGCAGGGCAGCTGGACTAGATGACTTCCAGAGTTCTCTTTTGACCTCAGTGACTGTGATTCAGGGCTATGAACATTTTAAGCTTTATTCTGAAGATCCGAATAGGCTTCTAGTAGGAGGTTATCTCTCCAATCTGGCCAGTTTTTGATGTTACTGATGACATAATTATCTGCTCCAGTTTTCCTGCCATACTTCACTCCTCCTATGAAAGGTTTTTTGCTGCCAAGTCTCTTTGGTGCTGTGAAGGTATGGGGCTATTTCCAATTGTCCTTCAATTCCTTTTCTTTGTATGGCTAGGCTTCACGAACGAAGATCGAGGGAGGGCTCCACCCGTGCTCCTCATCAGTGCCTTTTACAAGCGCGCTTCTTTTCTTTACTGCTCTGAAAAACCCTCTTTTCAGCTTAGTTTAATTTTTTGGTTGTTGTTAAAGTATTTCTAAAATGCTTTTCTTATCGTTTTGTTTGTGTTTAGTTACCACAATGATCACCTTGTCCAGAATTTTGGTAGGATCTGGAAATGGGTAGTATGTCCTCAGTTACTTCCTTTTTTTTTTTCTTCCCCTATTTAGCCTTCTATTAACAAATTTTATAATCAAATTTTCACTTGCTTAGTTCTGGGTGACAGCTATGGCTTGTGTGTGGCAACATCTGGAGATTTTACTCTTTTCCTTGACCTTCCCCATTTAATAGTTACACTAAAAAGTGAGTCATACTTTCTTTCATAATTTCTTTGCACTTTGGTATGAGGAGTCTATATTTAATCATCCAAGCTCTAAGTAAACTCCAAAGCCTCACAATTTCAAAACCAAGTACAATTCTTGAAGTATGAGTGCTACTTTTCTTTTTTAGTTTCTATACCTTTGGTGCACTTCGATGAGTCTCCTCTTAACGTATCAGAGTAGTGAATAACTCATAGATTCCATGAAAGATCATCGTACTTTCTCACAGTTTCTTTTGGATGGTCATTTTTTGGCTCGTTCATACTTTCCCTTTTATGGCTGTTATTTTGGAAGGCATATTTCTTTTCATGACCTACAATACCATTTCTTTAGCTGCACATCTCATTAAATTTATTTCCTTCTCTCTACAGATCTCTTTCTGTCTACCTGCTACTCAGTTCCTCATGGATGAAAGCCAATTACCTTACATTAAATGCTGGCAAGGAAAAAAAATATTTTCTTACTCTTTGTTTTTTCATCTTTTCTGCTCACTTTTCAGTTCATGAATATTCAGTCATTTTTCATGTTCTAAGACCATCAACTGAAATCCTAACTCCATTAACATCTATTGCAAATCTCTCTGCAACTTGAGACATGGCTAGATTTAACAAAAATGCAGTTAGAAGTATATGCCTTGTGAAATGCCACTGTGTTACTTTTCATTAACACCCGAAGGATTACTCATGGCTGCATCTGTTCCCAAGCAGCACTGCAAAATGTTGAAATCTAATCCCAAGTGAGATTCATTCAGTAAAAAATGAAGCGTGCTATTGGATATTTATTAATCTTACTTCTAGTTTTAAAAAAGTGTTGAAGACAATGATGGTTTACACATTACCTTAGACATCTTCATGATTTTATTTGACCTGATCAGATTATTTATAGCTTCAAATACTAAGCTGGTATCAGTTTTTCCAACAACAACAGAGTTGCCTATGTTTGTACAGGGGAAAAAATGCCAATGATATCAATTATTGAGATAAGAAGATATAACATTCTGTAGTTTTGCAGTCCTACAAAGTAGTGGCTCTACTGTTGTCCTTGTCTTAAAACTCCACAAAAGTTTAAATATCTTCCTTTACAAGGAAGCATTATGTTTACACAGAAAATTTTATTAAAGTTAAAAAATCAAAACAAATGGATTCTATGATTACTTCTGGGTAGTTACAGGTGACTGCAGCCTGATAAAGGATGTGTTAAATGTCAAATATTCAAATAAAAGGTTTAATGGGCTTTGTTTGGTACAATGCCTAAATAAATAAATAAAAGATTAACATTCAGCTGTGCTATCTAGGGCAACTCTTTTTGCATTCTGTAGTTGCATGTGTTGAAATGTCATGAACACAGAAAACATAAATACTAAAGTTTTGAATTTAAAAGCAAAGGAAACACTGAGAACAATTTAAAAGAAAAGGGACATGCATCATCAGAAGTAGTATCAAGTAATACTAATTTTTTTAGAGGTATGTGTAGCACATATTGGGATCTGTCCTCAGTTCTTTTTTTATTGCCCTCCCAGTAGAATTCAGAGCAAAGGACACAAAGGGCAGTGAGAGCAGTTGTCATTAGTTTCCTGCTCTATACCTTTTGACATTTAAGAAGCTTTATATTCGTACTCACAGTCACATTCTTCCTTTGCTGCAAAAGTATATTTTCTTCTAGAACTAAGGCGAGATACACATACGTCAAAGACACTATGTCTCACAAGTCAAATTTGAAATACGACTATATAGAAGATATATTTACTAGATCTAGTTCCCCTCATGTATTGTTCTTGCACGTGATACTCTACCTACTCATTTTCTACCAGGTAGGAAATCATTAACAACTCATTTTCTAATGCATTTCTTGATTTGGATAATTCCTTCATTTTCATGCACCTCCTCCTT
Source organism: Bucco capensis (assembly GCA_013396975.1). Lineage (NCBI taxonomy): Eukaryota > Metazoa > Chordata > Aves > Piciformes > Bucconidae > Bucco > Bucco capensis. The sequence goes on from VWZO01016120.1 coordinate 120,541, forward strand.
ATCTCCTTTGTACTCAGAATGCTAATTTCCCTTTCAAATCAAGTTCTGCTAAAGTCAGCACAGATCTAAACAAACGGAATTCTTTTAACCAGTATGCTCCCTGTGGAATCAAATCTGATTTTCCTGAAATGTCAAGCCAGATAATTTCTTTATCTATGCATTTTCTAATTCATTTTTCATCTAACACTTTTGCTTTAGTATATTGGCAGTGTGTTAAGGTCATTGGTAGTCACAAACACGAGAATTTTTTATCTGTAACTGCTGACACATATTTTCCCTTTTAGTTTCAAAATTACTCTAGGGAATCTAAATTAGTATGATTTTTTTTTTTCAGTTTGGATTTCTTTTCTTTGTAAGAAGCTTTCTAATGTAATACTCCTTTCTATTAAAGCAAAAGTCATCACTGAAACTCTATTTGCAATGAAGAGAGAAAACGTGCCTGCGTGCATTGTTCATTGATTTAGCAGAAGTTTTTTTCATTAAATTACTAAATAATGCTCTTATTCTGATGTAAAGAAAAACAAAACAAACCTGTGAATACATCTTTCTTAAAAGTACTGGTCAGCAAAGCTTCTGTTTATGGCAAACCTGGATTACAATACACTTAAATTACATTTATTGGATGGTTCAGATTCCAGGCTTGAATCAGAGGTTTGGTTTTTTTCCCCCCTCTCCATCATTAATAATCACATCTGAAACTCTGTTCATCCAAGGTTTAATTTCAACTGTATCTCGATAATTTTCCCTGTTTGCTTTGTGTTGCTTATTTAAAATGCCCAGCACATTGCAGATGAGCTGCAAGAGGAAATCTATGCTCCTCGAAGCTTTATGTTCTACTGTCAAGAAAAATGAATCTGCAGGTTTTTACCAGTATTCTGCTAAAGCTTTATTAAAAGAAAACTGTGCAAAAAAAAGCATTTAAGATTAATCCCTAAAGATTCATAGTGCTGGAATACCATATCCTGTAGTCTTATTCCCTAAAATTAAATGGTCTGCTTTTGGAAAACTTAGGCTTCCACTTTGTCATTTTTGACATACTGACATCTAACATAACCTTCCAATATAATATTTGCATATACATAAATCTTGTCTGTATTTTTATTTAGCTGCCAGTAATTATTGCTCCTCAAATTTCCTCATCATTTTTGGCATACTGTCCATTTTGTAGTCTTTAAGATGTTTGTTGCATTATGTTACTCTAAGAGGTAATTCCAATGTCTCTAATTAACTCTTCATACTCTTCAAGTTGTTTTTTATTTGTCAGATGATTCAGTTTCTATTAATGACATATGAACACTTACATATTATGTTCTAATTTGGATAAACAACGGCCTTTTTCAAAACCTCTTAATACTACTTTTCTCACTGTCCTTGTTTCTTAGTTTTCACATTGTGATTTTTGTCTGAAGTGTCTTGCAACACATCACAAGGCTAATATATAATTACTGGCACAGCTGTGTTGTATGAATTACAGATTATCCTTGATTTCCTGATAAAAAGATAATTTTTTTTTTTAATGAATTAGTCTTTTTTTTCTTTTTCCTGTGTAGTAAGGCAATATATATCTGATTCCTTGTGGTACTCATATTATCTTCCTCCTCAGGCTGCTTGTGATAAAAGCAAAGCACTCATAGTATTTTTCTAGACTTAGGATGGATCTATCATGTTTTAAAATAATACAAAGAAATTTCAAGAACTTACATATATACTATTAATTTTTCACATTACAAAAACTATTTCAACTTTAGCATGAGAACTTGTCTTTCAAATCATCCCCAGAAGTTTTGTTGACCTAATGAAACTTTTTTTTTAATAATCATGGATATTTAATAAATCCAAGCCAAATTGCACATTCTCGAGGAAGTTTTTCAGCAACAGCTATGGGTGAAAATCAATACTGAGTTTTTGTTCATGTTCAAAGAAAAAGCAAAAAGGAAAGTAACAAAACTGGAAGTGTTTACATGGAAGATTGCTCTTCATACTTGAAATCAGCTAAATATAAACTGGACTGCTCCGATCCAGATAGGAATTTCATCAAAGCAGAAGGTTGAATCTATGGCTAAGTGCAGGTAGAGGAAATAGTGCTGCAGGTTGGCTCTGTCCTAGCACTTAAGTTTCTGGTTTTACCTTGCATTTTGTTTAGAGACGTTATCTTGGGTTTTATAGCATTGAAATTTCTTGAACAAAACCAACAATTTATTACCCCTTTCAACAGAGTTTTTAATTTGGGTTTTTCTTTGCTTCATAAATAAAATTTTAAAATATTTTTAAAGGCAGCTGCTTACCAGAGACATAAGTCTGCTTCCTCTGCTTCAATTTTTTAAAGAAAAGAGTTAGAGAACAAGTTAGAGAATTGTGAAATAAACTGGATATTCACAAGTCCATGGGTCCAGATGCAATGCACCCATGAGTGCTGAGGGGTCTGGCAGAAGTCTTTGCTGGGCAACTCTCTGTCATCTTTGAAAGGTTCTGGAGAACAGGTGAGGTGCCTGAGGACTGGAGGATAGCCAATGTCACTCCAGTATTCAAAAAGGGCAAGAAGGAGGACCCAGGAAACTACAGGCCAGTCAGCCTCACCTCCATCCTTGGAAAGATCAAGGAACAGCTTGTTCTGGCTTCATCTCAAAACATGTGGAAGAAAAGAAGGTTGTCAGAAGTAGTCACCAAAGGGAAGCCATGTCTGATTAATCTGATAGCTATGATGGCATAACTGGATGGATAGATGAGGGGAGAGCAGTTTATGTTGTCTATCTTGACTTCAGCAAGGCTTTTGACACCATGTCCCACAGCATCCTCATAGGCAAGCTTAGGAAGTGTGGATTAGATGAATGGACAGTGAGGTGGATTGAAAGCTGCCTGAAGGACAAAGCTCAGACGGTTGTAATTAATGGCTCTGCTGTAAATATTCGATGCTTGCAAAGATGAGACAACTGTCTGTGTAACTTTTGAGTTAGTAACATAAGCAGTATTACTGTATGCAACCATGCATTGTGTAGTTGATGTGATGAGTATGCTGCACCTTGTTAAAGAGCTACAGACAACCCTTGGCCAGCACTGCTTCCTAGAACATAAATCCTATGTAAGGTGTAATTCCCTGTGTTTCCTTTGCACCCTTCTTGAAGACAGAAGTATTATTAGTTGTATGGGGAAAGAGAAGAGGGAATCACCATTCTTGTATGTGTTTTCTGTGACACAGGGATGAGACAGCCAATACTGCAGTAGTGAAACTTACTTTCCACTGGGTTATAACTTTCAAAGCAGCTCAGATGGAATGGCCACATTACTCATTTATGAGCTCTATAAAGTCAGTTATATCCTGACAGAATAGCTTGGTAATGTTAACTAGTGACTTTTCTGTAAGATGATAGTTGGACTTGATGATCTAAGACATCTCTTCCAACCATAATGATTCTATGGAAAGGTTGATATGAGGCCTCTCTGAAATTTGCCCATAATCATTGACTTCTCACAGCAAGTGGACAACACAATATTTCTCTGCAATATTTGATTTGGCCTAGGCACAGAAAATGAATGAATCTGCAGCAATAGTAATGGGTTTTGTCACTAAATTTTCTGCTCTGTGTAGCATCACTTTTCTGCCTGTAACACATGGAGAAACAAGTTCTTTCAAATAACCATCTTGCCTGTCAGCAGCTAGAAAGGGAGAAAGCTGCTGCACACGTGCAACAAATCATTACAGTTCCAATTAGCTGTGATCAAATGCTCTAAGATACACTTTTCTGAGATTGCAAGAGTAAAGTTTCCATCTGCTTAATAGCAACTTGGTGTAAATGGCAGGCACGGGAGGAGAAACCACTATCTACTAAGTGTGTCATCATTCTAGTTATTCAGTGTACAATAGATTCCTTTTTAACTATACAGAAGCTACAATCAGCATTTATTTGTATTCAGTGTTTGAGAAATTTGTGCCTGAATGCAGAGACAGTTGTAAGTTAAGGAAGGGTTTCCAAGAGAATAATTGTTTGGCTTCATCATGTTTCCCTTAACAGTCTGCCAACAACTGTTACATCAGATATGTTATTTCCTTATGGCCAGTTCCAATTTAAGTTGACATCTGAAGTGGTAGGTTTTTTGGTTGGTTAGTTGGGTTTTTGTTTGTTTGTTTGCTTTGGATTTTGTTTGTACGGGTTTGTTGTGGTTTTCTTTTTTCTTTTTCTTTTGGTTTTGGTTGGTTGGTTTGAGGTTTTTTGTGTGTTTGTTTTTGTTCTTTTCTTTTTTTAAATTATTTCCCATCACTTTTAATTCCATGGGATAGAATTTTGACAGAATTATAATGTTATGTATAAGGATTGAAACTTGAAACTGAGGCAGCAATGGCATAGTTAGAGAAGCACAGTACAACTACAGTATGTTCTGTAACTCCTCTCCAAAGAATATATAAACCAACCTTGTTCATTTTACTGCATTGTTCATTGTATTGCATGTTTGACAGTATTGTCACAAATTTCTTCTGAGAATATTTTAAAATTTATAAAAGAGAAGGGACATAGTATTTCAGAATACAGATCTCTCTCTAATATTAGCAGTCTTTTTCCTTTGTATTTTCTCTATTTAATAAGTTAGTTAACTCATGCCTCTAAGATGAACAGCCTTTATACCTCAAATGGAATAGCATGGAAGACTGATGAAGAATAACTAAAAGATTGAATCAAGTAATTCAGAACTCAATTTAGTCACTGAGTATCATCTATCTGCTCAGAATATGGCTGCCAAAGCATTATTATTTTCATGGAATCATAGAATCATAGAATGGCCAGGTTGGAAGGGACCCTAAAGATCATCTAGTTCCAACCTCCCCACACTGAGCAGGGATGCCAATCACTAGACCAGGTCACCCAGGGCCTCATCCAGCCTGGCCTTCAACACAGCCAGGGATGGGGCATCCACAACCTCTCTGGGCAACCTGTTCCAGTGCCTAACCACCCTACGGGTAAAGAACTTCTTCATAATCTCCAATCTAAGTTTTCCCTCCTTCAGCTTATAACCATTCCCCCTTGTCCTATCACAGTCTGACCGTTTAAAAAGTCTCTCACCTTCTGTCTTATAATCCCCCTTTAGATACTGGAAAACCACTATAAGATCCCCTCGAAGCCTTCTCTTTTCCAGGCTGAACAATCCCAATTGTCTCAGCCTGTCTTCATAGGGGAGGTTCTCCAGTCCTTTAATCTTTGTGGCCCTCCTCTGGACTCGCTCCAATAGGTCCACATCTTTTTTATGCTGAGGAGCCCAGAAATGGATGCAGTACTCCAGGTGGAGCCTCACAAGGGCAGAGTAGAGAGGCAGAATCACCTCCCTAGATCTGCTGCTCATGCCTCTCCTGATGCAGCCCAGGATGCGGTTAGCCTTCTGGGCTGCGAATATACATTGCTGGTTCATATCCAGCTTTTCATCTATCATGACCCCCAAGTCCTTGTCAGCACTGCTGCTTACAATGAGTTCTTCATCCAGTCTGTACTCGTGTCTAGGGTTACTCCTACCCAAATGCAGGACCTTGCACTTTGACTTATTAAACTTCATTTTATTCTCTTGGGCCCACTCTTCAAGTTTATCCAGATCCCTCTGGATGGCATCCCGCCCTTCTGGCCTATCAACCACACCACTCAGCTTCGTGTCATCTGCAAACTTGCTGAGGGTGCATTTGATACCTATGTCCAGGTCGTTAATGAAGATGTTGAAGAGCACAGGTCCCAAGACAGAGCCCTGAGGGACCCCACTCGTCACTGCTCTCCACCTGGACAAGGAGCCATTGACCACGACTCTCTGATAGCGTCCTTCCAGCCAATTTCTTATCCATCGAACGGTCCACTCATCAAATCCACATCTCTCCAGTTTGGAGATGAGGATGTCATGAGGAACCGTATCGAAGGCCTTACAAAAGTCCAAGTAAATGACATCAGTCGGTCTCCCCTCATCAACTGCTGCGATCACTCCATCATAGAAGGCCACCAGATTGGTCAGGCACGATCTGCCTTTAGTGAATCCGTGTTGACTACTTAGGATCACCTCTTTATCTTGTACATGCCTTAACATCCCTTCCAATACTATTCGCTCCATGACCTTCCCAGGCACAGAGGTGAGGCTCACTGGCCTGTAGTTCCCTGGGTCATCCTTTTTACCCTTTTTAAAAATGGGTGTGATGTTACCCTTCCTCCAGTCCCCCGGGACCTCACCTGACCTCCACGACTTGCCAAATATGATGGAGAGCGGTCTTGCAACAACATCAGCCAATTCCCTCAGGACCCTAGGATGTATGTTGTCAGGGCCCATGGACTTATTTTGGTCCAATTTCAGTAGGTAGTGCCGAACCTGTTCTTCACATACAGTGGGAGGCCCCTCACTCTCCCCACACTTGTCTGGGGCTACCAAGTCCTGGTCATTGGAGGAAGATTGACTACCAGTAAAGACTGAGACAAAGAACTCATTGAGCAGCTCTGCCTTATCTGTATCGCTTGTGACTAAATTTCCTTCCTCATTCATCAGAGGGGGAACACTTATCCTGACCTTCCTTTTCTGGTTAATATACTTATAGAACTCTCTTTTACTATTTTTTACATCCCTCGCCAATTTCAACTCCATCTGTGCCTTGGCCTTCCTGACCCAAATCCTACACTTCCTAGCCATTTCCCTGTACTCATCCCAGGTCACTTGTCCCTGTTTCCAAAGCCTGTGCATTTCATTCTTACGCCTCAGGACAAGAAGCAGGTCATTATTTAGCCACACCGGTCTTCCTCCTGCCCTGTTTGATTTCTTACAGAGAAATTTCTTACATTTTCTTGAATATGCTTTTCAAAAACACCAGATATTTTGTATGAATAATTATTTGACAAGAGCTTGTTAATGAGCATATTGTTTTGATTACTTAACATCTAAAATTCAGTCTGCTGTGACTGAACACTGGAAATCTGGTGTTAGAAAGATACACACACTTTAAACGGTGCTTAATCTTAGTTGTATGCCTAAATTCTGGTTAAGAAAAATGGGATATATTTATATGGGCATTATAAACAGAATGATCTTTTTTCACTGGACAGCTAGGAATACTTCTATGCAATTTCTTATTTTAAAAAAATGCTTCAATGAAATGTTATTCAGCACTTCCTGGGGATTTTGCCATGTGATAGAGAAGTCCCTCTCAATGGATTCACTGTACTATGGGTACAAAGATTATCAGAATAGCTACTAACATTCAAAATGGAACCATCATATGCAGTGAATTATCAGAGGCAACATAGTATACCTCAAACACATTTCAGCACAAACTGGCAACATGAAAACTGATTATCACATAATTTTCCTTACAAATTAAAAAATACAGAGACAAATAGCTGTACAGCATCCTTTGTATTCCTGCTTGACATAACTGATGTGCAATGAGGTATGTATAATCTTTTACTTGACAGCTCTTCCACATGTCAGCTCCGAGGAGTTCAGTTATCAGGACTTCCAGTTCAAATACTGCATTTCTCTATTGTTCTTCATGGATTTATACCTCATAGGTATACACAGAACAAAATCTGATACCATATAAAAAGAGAAATATGAACAGATTGATACAGTTAAACATCTAAATGGCTTAAACATCTAAACGGTTTCAACTAATGTACTACTATTAACTACAGTGGAGCATACACAGAATCACACAGAATCACAGAATGGTCAGGTTGGAAGGGACCCTAAAGATCATCCAGTTCCAACCTCTCTGCACTGAGCAGGGGTGCCAATCACTAGACCAGGTCACCCAGGGCCGCATCCAGCCTGGCCTTCAACACTGCCAGGGATGGGGCATCCACAACCTCTCTGGGCAACCTGTTCCAGTGCCTAACCACCCTGCGGGTAAAGAACTTCTTCATAATCTCTTATCTAAATTTCCCCTCCTTCAGCATATAGACATTTCCCCTTATCCTATCACAGTCTGACCGCTTAAAAAGTCTCACCCCTCCTGTCCTATAATCCCCTTTAGGTACTGGAAAACTGCTATAAAATCCCCTCGAAGCCTTCTCTTTTCCAGGCTGAACAATCCCAATTGTCTCAGCCTATCCTCATAGGGGAGATTCTCCAAACCTTTAATCATCTTTGTGGCCCTCCTCTGGACTCGCTCCAATAGGTCCACATCTTTTTTATGCTGAGGA
>VWZO01016122.1:0-60631 GCA_013396975.1 Bucco capensis
AAAGTCAAAACATCAGCAGCAGGTGGGTTGAACACCTCCAGTGTTGTTGCAAGGCACAGTCTTTCCTTACAGACCTTCCACTGTTCTCTTCAGAATGCTCTCTCTCCTGCAAGGTTACAGTAGCTCTGCACTGTCCTTCTCAGATCCCTGTGGCCTCATGCCAAACACATTCCTGATTTTATTTATATCAATGGGTTTCACACAGCTCATAGTTCAGAGCTGGACACATGACAGAAATCAAATCCAAGGGACTGGGCACAGCATGGCATTGACAGCATTCCTGGTTCTGCTTTTGGTTTGCTGTTTAACATGGGCCAGGATATTTAACCTCTTTGACTGAGCCCCAGGCCTCCTGTGCCCAGAGGCCAGATATCTTTGACAGGGTCAGGCTTGCACCCTCTGCATTGGACTCTTACCACTTGATTTCCAAAATGCCTTATTCTTTCCTTTTAAATTATGGCTTTGAAAAGAGCTTTAAGGAGCCACAGCTCTAAATCCCAGTTAGATTTCATGGAGAATTGGCCAAGTTTATCCTTTAAACCTCCTTAGAAATCCCAAGATGCATTTTATTGGACTGTCTCCACAACTCTGCTTTTCTTTTAAAGAGGCTGCAGCATCACAGGGCATCTCCTGGTGTTTCAGGTTGTCCATTTCTCAGAGCAAACACTCTTCAGCATTAAGAAGCAGAGGCTATGGGACACTGTGTGCACTGCCTGCCTGGACCAGAGTCCAGACCACAAGCAGCAGCCCTGCCAAACACACAGCAGATGCTCCCAGCTTCCTACCAATTAGCAGCACAAGGGTCTAAGTGCCACTGTGTTCTTTTGTCTGGCTCTGCCTCTGGTATGTCATCCCCTCAGACATTTTCCTGTGCTTCCCCCCAAACACTTCCTAAAATGCATTTTGCTTGTCTGGTCTATGAATCTAAAACCCTTTGGGGCAGATATTTTTCCAGCTGCCTATTTGGACTAGCAGAGACCTCAGCTGGTTTCTCCAGGGCCTTAATTTACAATTCCCTGACTACTTTATTCTGCTTCAAGCATGTATTTTCCTCTCTGAGCTTTTCAGAACATGAATCTGGAAATCTACATATTGCTTTATTACAAAAGTGTTTATGCCTCTTAGTCCTTCCTTCTTGCAATAGCTGTATAATGAAATCACAAAGCAAGAATCTTTCATAATAAAATTTTATGTAGACATGCCTGGAGTATGAAATCAGAAGTAGTCAGTGATGGGAAAAGCTGCCATCAATCACAGAAGGCAGACTGCTTCCCCTGACAGCAGTCAGAAACAGGGGGAGAAAGACTCAGCACTTCAATAAGAGCTGCAATAGAGAAGCAGGAAGAAAAATTATGATGCTAGTCACTACATACTTAGTATTGCATCTTACCTGCACATCAAATTTGAGAGAGATGGGTATGGGAAGAAATTACACTGAAGTCATCAAGTGGCAACTGCTTATTTTAAGGCTAAAGAGCTCTTGCTCTTAGTTTTACATGTCCAAAGACAGTGATCTACACACTCTGACACCTGCTCCCATAACCCCCCAAATAATCCAGGGAGAAAGGAACAAAGAGTGGATGATTCAGTCCACCTTATCTCTGGATGGGATGAATTGACTGCTTCAGGCTCTACTGTTGCCTGTAGAGATGACTCAGATCAGAAGCCTGACTTTAACACAGCTGTTCCAAAGAAAGCAGCCTCCTCCAAAGTTCACTTTAAGAAAAAGGATCTTAAATCAGACAAAAGACTTTTTATGGAATTCACACCATAGTCCTAAGCACCACACAATTACTAACACAAGTTCACCTTCATGTCACTCAAACCAGGACAATGTGACATGTAATGTCTTGACAATTACACATTTTATAAAGCAAGATAAATGATGTGCCCTCCTCCNCCACTTGTCCAGGCCATCAGTAAAAGACATTAAACAGAACTGGTCCTAATTGTGAGCCCTGAGGAACACCATTTGTGACTGGCCACTGACTGCTAAGTCATAGCTTTTTCTTTCTTCCTATACTATGGGAATCACAGATGTATGTTATGGGACTTCTGTGATTTCAGCAAAAATAGCTGTCATTGACTTATATATCCCTCAAAGTCAAAACATCAGCAGCAGGTGGGTTGAACACTTCCAGTGTTGTTGCAAGGCACAGTCTTTCCTTACAGACCTTCCACTGTTCTCTTCAGAATGCTCTCTCTCCTGCAAGGTTACAGTAGCTCTGCACTGTCCTTCTCAGATCCCTGTGGCCTCATGCCAAACACATTCCTGATTTTATTTATATCAATGGGTTTCACACAGCTCATAGTTCAGAGCTGGACACATGACAGAAATCAAATCCAAGGGACTGGGCACAGCATGGCATTGACAGCATTCCTGGTTCTGCTTTTGGTTTGCTGTTTAACATGGGCCAGGATATTTAACCTCTTTGACTGAGCCCCAGGCCTCCTGTGCCCAGAGGCCAGATATCTTTGACAGGGTCAGGCTTGCACCCTCTGCATTGGACTCTTACCACTTGATTTCCAAAATGCCTTATTCTTTCCTTTTAAATTATGGCTTTGAAAAGAGCTTTAAGGAGCCACAGCTCTAAATCCCAGTTAGATTTCATGGAGAATTGGCCAAGTTTATCCTTTAAACCTCCTTAGAAATCCCAAGATGCATTTTATTGGACTGTCTCCACAACTCTGCTTTTCTTTTAAAGAGGCTGCAGCATCACAGGGCATCTCCTGGTGTTTCAGGTTGTCCATTTCTCAGAGCAAACACTCTTCAGCATTAAGAAGCAGAGGCTATGGGACACTGTGTGCACTGCCTGCCTGGACCAGAGTCCAGACCACAAGCAGCAGCCCTGCCAAACACACAGCAGATGCTCCCAGCTTCCTACCAATTAGCAGCACAAGGGTCTAAGTGCCACTGTGTTCTTTTGTCTGGCTCTGCCTCTGGTATGTCATCCCCTCAGACATTTTCCTGTGCTTCCCCCCAAACACTTCCTAAAATGCATTTTGCTTGTCTGGTCTATGAATCTAAAACCCTTTGGGGCAGATATTTTTCCAGCTGCCTATTTGGACTAGCAGAGACCTCAGCTGGTTTCTCCAGGGCCTTAATTTACAATTCCCTGACTACTTTATTCTGCTTCAAGCATGTATTTTCCTCTCTGAGCTTTTCAGAACATGAATCTGGAAATCTACATATTGCTTTATTACAAAAGTGTTTATGCCTCTTAGTCCTTCCTTCTTGCAATAGCTGTATAATGAAATCACAAAGCAAGAATCTTTCATAATAAAATTTTATGTAGACATGCCTGGAGTATGAAATCAGAAGTAGTCAGTGATGGGAAAAGCTGCCATCAATCACAGAAGGCAGACTGCTTCCCCTGACAGCAGTCAGAAACAGGGGGAGAAAGACTCAGCACTTCAATAAGAGCTGCAATAGAGAAGCAGGAAGAAAAATTATGATGCTAGTCACTACATACTTAGTATTGCATCTTACCTGCACATCAAATTTGAGAGAGATGGGTATGGGAAGAAATTACACTGAAGTCATCAAGTGGCAACTGCTTATTTTAAGGCTAAAGAGCTCTTGCTCTTAGTTTTACATGTCCAAAGACAGTGATCTACACCCTCTGACACCTGCTCCCATAACCCCCCAAATAATCCAGGGAGAAAGGAACAAAGAGTGGATGATTCAGTCCACCTTATCTCTGGATGGGATGAATTGACTGCTTCAGGCTCTACTGTTGCCTGTAGAGATGACTCAGATCAGAAGCCTGACTTTAACACAGCTGTTCCAAAGAAAGCAGCCTCCTCCAAAGTTCACTTTAAGAAAAAGGATCTTAAATCAGACAAAAGACTTTTTATGGAATTCACACCATAGTCCTAAGCACCACACAATTACTAACACAAGTTCACCTTCATGTCACTCAAACCAGGACAATGTGACATGTAATGTCTTGACAATTACACATTTTATAAAGCAAGATAAATGATGTGCCCTCCTCCCCCCTGAGCAGTGGCAGACCCAGCTCATTCTAAGAGAATCTTGGGTCAGAAGAGAGACCCTTGCTTTTCCTAATTTACATCCACTAACTTGTACATATAATTGCCTACATCATTTTTTTTTTAGGAGCTGGAAGATATGCAGTGTAACAAATTGGTCTAAGTACCCAAATTTCTCCACTTCTCTTCAAGCACAAAGCCTGCATGAAAGCTTGACAACTCTCATTCAGAGGAGAGAATAAAAAGAGATTATTAATTTAAATCCCAAATTCTGGATTTACATTAGAGAGTCATAAAACCCCATTCTTTTGGGGGAACCCAGTTGTTTGCAGATTCATGGGTTTCTTTCAAACTTTTGATAAAAGGATAAAGGCTAATTAGGATTTCTATAATGAGTCAAAACATACCCTAGCACAAAAGAATAAAATATACCACAGAATGGTTTGAAAGCAAACTCAAAATAATTTATTTAATCCTATCTTAATCAAGTGAACAATTCTGAATGTAAAGCCTAACAAAAGACAGCCATGTAGCCCAGAAAAGCTTCCAATGGCCTTCATGAAAAACCCTGCAGGCCAGAACTATTCAAAAAAATCAAAGTATCAAGAAGTATTTGTCTGATATGTCATGTGAATTCACACAGCTGAAAATCAGTTTAAAAGATTTAATACTCATAAAATATATCTTCAGGCAAAAAAAGTCAGATCCCCAACTTATAATTATGCAATTTTTCTCTCAGAGAAAAAAAAAACCTTATTTTCAGAGTTCTTTTTTCCTGAGAAGATGAAGATATATTAGGAAAGAGCTAGGTTTCTGGGAGGGAAGAATAGTTTTTATTGTCAGTTAAAAAAAAAACAAAACAAAAAAATCCACCACACATCACTGGGGTTCTAGGAAACCTCTTAAATGAGTTCTCCAGAAACTTTAAGCCTGCAAAAGTGAAATATAAAATAGGAGCATGGGAAAAGATATTCTTGACTGGGTCCTTCTAGTCCATGATGTGCTCCATGTCAGTCAATATTTGTCCATTAATATATGCAGCACACAGAACAATCACACTTGTCACGTGCAGATCTGAATCCCTAATCTAACAATGAAAAGAGTCTCATGTCATGCTCTTGCAACAATTTAAGATTTAGCCAATGCCATGACAAAGTAGATTTCAGCAAAGAGCAGAGAGTGGATTTTGTTGTTAAAAAAAATCCTTTTATTCCTTACTATGGAAAAAAAAAAAAAGAAGAGAGTCACTATGTTTTGTCTGATACAAATACATATGCAAGCTGGGAAGTTAAGTAATGTAAGCTTGAGCAATTTGATATCAAAAAGTGCAAACAATTAGTTGAGATTTTATCTCCAGCATGGACACCAAGACAGCCACTCCAGAAATAAATCTAACAGAATTGCTTTCAGCATAAGCCAAGTAAAAAGAAAAATCAACTAGAATTATAAGAAATATTGTTGAATGGAGGAAGTGAATTTGCATTTTATGGCTGTTTATATCTATGTGTGATACATATAATATGGTGTGACCTTCAGAAGCAACAAAATTTGTGTTTTCATCTCATCAGAAACTATTTAGCATGCTGCAGTTTGCTAAGGGACAGCATTACTCCAAACTGTGGAGTAATAAACTTGTCTGTCTTATTTCCCTGAAGCATACTGACTCCTGGCTGACACTTTGAACAGTACAAACTAATTATAATTGCTCTATAAAAACAAGACTTATGCAAGGGAAACTTTGTACCAAAGCCTCCTCTTAGTGGCTTGACAAAAACACATCATTTTCCTTTAGCTGAAATTGGTGAGTTACAACTCTTCTCTCCACTATAACCTTTGCAATAAAGGTGAACAGAAATATTGTCCCTTGTTATGTATCAAAATTAAGTTTCCATTACTATAAATCCATGAATGACAGCAGGAGTAGGAAAGTAAAGTGAAAAAAAAAAAACAGGAAAAGTGAAAAATCAGCATTACAAGTAGTGTCTCACAGTAAATGTATATATATTTAAATCTCACTTATTTCTTGGCCTAGGGTAATGTTGTTATGCTTCCCACCAGGTCTAACATGCTTAATAAAAGCAATGGATTAAGACTATCCACCCAAGCTTTACAGCAGTTAAGTATGAGTGTTAAATGGAGTTGTTTGCCTTTAGAAAGGGACAAATACACAGATGAATCAGGGGCTTCAGATTCTAGCTAGCTTCATATCAAATCAAGGTTTGTGCTGTTACCAAACAGAAAGGTGAATCATATAAAGGACTAGAACACAGGTGAAGGAGAAACATCATAAATGTGGCTATTCCCAGTGGGATAGCTTGACATGGTCTAAAAAGTCTCAATTATTTTGATTAAAATCTTAGGTCCCCACAGAGGACCAGAAGTAGATAGTCTTACTGTATTCCACCTACTAGGAATACATAAAGCACAATGAAATCAACTCTCTGTAGAACAGCAGGAAGCAGCTTAATTCAACAATCTTTTTCCTGGGTTCAAAATATGCTTTGTTAATGTTTTGCCATAAACTCTATAAAACATATGATACACAATAGCCAGAGAACTTCACAATGCAAATTTTGAGCAAGTCTGAGACATGTATGGAAGGATTGACATTTTGAAGGTCTTCCTGGGGCTGAAGGGTGATCTCCTTAAAGTAAGAGATGCCTTATATACATTTTCAGTCTCATTAGAAAGCTGCAACTCTGATCCCACAACATTAGGAGGAAAAAAGGGGTTTGGGCATGGATGCATACATGCTTTGAATCATCATGTGAACCAACCAGTTAACCTCGAAGTACAGTGCTCAAGAAGAGATATTCAGCTCTTAGAGAAAGTGCTGTAGAATGTTAAGATTTTAGTCCTAAGATCTGAAATCTGCCTTAAAACTAAACTGTGGTTGGAAAAAGTTTTAATGTTAAGCATACTCTAAGACTCTTCATCCACAAGTCATACAGATTATGCTAGAACAAAGGTCAAGCATGGAAGTTCCAGGAGATAATTTTCTGCTGTCAATCTTGTAGAATGTTTGATAGCTAACATCACGAGATACCAAATCCTATAGTTTTTCCACAGTGGGTATAAAAGGAGTGCCTCTCTGATAAGGAGCAGGGACAGCCAAAAAGTTGATTGATTTGTCAGAACAACATGTAAGTGATGGTTGAACAAAGCAGACTCCTTGAAAGCACAGCATTTCAGAGGTAACTATGTTAGCTTCTTGGCCCATACACAAAAATCATTTCCTAAATTTGCTTTAAATATAAGTGTTCTCTAAATAACAAAACTGTTTTCTACCCTTTCTCCATAAGGTGCTGGTTTCAACACATAAGAGACAAGTGCTAAGTCTGGAAACAAATCTGGCTGAAGCAACAATATCCAATGTAAAAAGACATTGATAAACCAGTGAAGGTAGGGAGTAACCAACTGTTCTGTTGGAAATATCCCAAGAAAACATGTAACCAACACAGTCTGTGCATCTCATTAGGCTTCCTGACTCCCACAACAATGTCAGTCTCATAGTTCAACACATTGTTTCAGAGCGTGGCAGTTTTTATGCTTCCCACTGAGCTATTTGGTTATTGACATACATTTGTACAAAGCTATAGCAACAATGCATGGTTAGTGTTGCTTCAACAAATGGATGCACTAACAAAGAAAACATGAATAATTATCAGTTGACTTTTCAACCCTTACTTCAAGGTGTAATTGGTGCCTTATTGAGATTAAAAAAAAAACAACAACACAAAAACCACTACACAAACTCATAAACCACAAAACCTCACCACCCACACACATCATCTTTTGAAAGATTTTAAAAGAGGATAGCAGATCTTCACTCAGTCTTTGCAACTTTTACTGTAGTTGGTGAGATTGCTTTTAAGTTCAACATCCTTTGAAATAACTAACTCTTCTTTAAAAGAAAAACCAGCAGTATTTCTAACAGGAACTTGTTTCCCCTCTCCCTAGGAGAGAGTCTCTTCACATGCTTGCCAGCTCAAGGAGATAGCAGAGGGGAAAAAAGAAAAAAATACCCTCCTAACTCAGAGTACTGATATTCTCCTTTTCCTTCACCACCCTAAAAATGTCATCTCTCTCATGCAACTAATATGATACCCACCACTGAAGAAACAGGAAGGGTTAAATTATAACCTGAAAAAAATATGGGTTTGGTATATTTTAATCAGATTAAGAGAAGTGTTTAACACAACCATTAACTGGTCTGTTATTGGGATGACTTGTGTTCCAGGGCTTCATGTCCTCAAAGATTTGGCTCCTGAAGCCAGTAAACATTAGTGCAAATGGTATTTGCTTCCTGCAAATCTCTCGGATCACACAGATGTTTCAAAGATATCAGATTTGGGGATATACACCGCATCTTAAATCAAATTTAGGTAACACTATCCTCAGATTGGAAATCATTGTGCTCCAAGACCATCATCTGACAGGCTGTACAACACCCTTTGCACCAATGAAATGTGTCTGGGACATGTGTATAAGTAGTAATGCAACAAAAAGTGACAAAATCTAATCATTTCAATATGAAAAAGCTCTGAAGCTCTTTGTTCTGACAAGTCATCTTTCTTCTTTTAGCCTGCTGGGAGTTACCTTTAGTTTCTAATAACATTCTACCATTTTTTATGCTGTAACCAGACATACTGTAACTTGTCAACTGCACTCAAAAAATAACCATTTGTACTTTGCATAGTGATCCTGTGTGTCTTGAATTGAAAAACAAACAAACTTCACACACACACACATTATGCTAAAATTCTTTTAAAGACATAGCAGGAATAAATTGTGAAAGAGTACTAGCAGGGCTTAGCAAGTCCTTAAGCAGTATTGCAGTATTAACTGGTGGCATTATGTGTGTTCCTTCATAGCTTGAGAAATCACGTGAAGCACAATTTTTCCCCCCTCTCCCAAAACTGATAGTCTTTTAATTGTATACAAAATGAAGGCAAGAACATTAAACACTGGGAAAATTTGTGGCATTAAACTTCAGTATTTAATCATTCAGAAGGTCTTTAAAGATGTCTCTTACAAGCCATCAACATTGCCTGGAGGGCAAGACCCAGAGACAAAAGATCTGAGGGGATAAAAGCAAGAAGAGTAAGATCAAGAGGAAAACAAACAAGTCTCTGATACCAGTATAAGTTTGAGGTGGTTGTACTAGTTTGATACTTATAAAAGTTTGAGAATAGGTAGCTACAGGCTGATGCTCTGCTGTGTTTATTTGCCAGTGATCGCAAGGCTTAGGTTTAAGAAGTGGATCCTTAGACACTTCAGGCTGCAGAAAATTACCAAGAACTGCAGTTGGCACTGAACTAAGCTCTAAATGCTTTGTTACACTGACTTTCCAGAGATGCAGCCTCTCAATCTGTCTAATGCTGCTGTAATTACAGTCAGGGTAGCCAGAGGAGAGCTCTTGATAACCCAGGGGCTCTGCCAAAGCAGCACTCTCCCTGGGCATCCTTTCAACCCTGGTGGATTTGCATTTGCCCGACTCCAGATTTGTTGTTTCTCCAGACATTTGGCAAAAAAGAGCTTGTAAATGAGACAGAGGAAGCAAGCAAAACAATTTATGATGTTGGGCATAAGTAATGCATGCGAGCTTCCGGAATTCAGCCTCTACCTGATTAACATTTTGGTTTAATATAGTCATATGCAATAACAAGAATTGGATACAGGCATAATAAAAATTAAAATGATGTTTATGATGTTTGGTATAAGTAAGGTCTTTACTCAGGACAGAAAGTATTATAGTTTTACAAAGGCATGTCAGGGAAATGCTTGTGTGCCAAATATATCATCTCCATGCACAACCACTTCCATTTCATATATTAATTACGTTCTCAGTATTTTTCCATACTAATGAAGATATTCCAGTGTCAATCATTACTTTCCTCAGTGCCCAAGCCAATACAATAACATCAGAAGACCAGAGAAGTCTCTACACCTATTGGAGTCTTCAACAACAACAATAGGTACAACTAATTAATTACCACAAACATTCTCTCTATCTGGTTTTGTACAACTTCAATGTCCTTTCACAACTTGTCCAAGACTGATAACCTTTCAATTTTTGTGACACATGAGATGCCCCTCATTCACCAGGCACCCTTCACTGGTCACCAGAGTGCTCCTCCAAAGACTGCACTTGAAAGTTTGATGAATAGCTTGATGTGCAATGCCATTTCACTGTGCAAGGAGTGAATAATAAGACTGCATGGGTGAACAAATTAAAGCACACCAGGTGCCTTTGAAGCACACTTCCAAAAACACCTCACAGAGCCCACAGAAACCCCTTGCTTCCTGGAGAAGGTATTAAACCACTCCCAGAAGCAGCTTAATAGAAATACCTCTGGTAATAATGAGTTACCAGCTAGTAGCTATTATGCATATGTCTGCATGAGGATTCCTTAAGCACATACAGCAGCAATTATCCTAGGAACTGGTCTATAACACAAAACTCCCTTGTTTTGAGCATAGAGATTAGCCTTTTGCAGCTATGGTGCAATTTGTTAATGTTTAAGTCAGCTAGAAGTGGATATTTGAAAATTTGATAAAGTTAAACCATGGAGCTCTGCCTGCTGGATTTTTCTTAGCAAGAGAAGGGCAAAAGAAGAATCAGAAAAGCACTGTGAATAAAGTTATACTAATGTGGCCACTGGAGATCAGAAACACAGATATTTGGGGGAATCCTTTCTCTTTCCCAGGTGTTTTGGGGTCAGAGTGCTGAACTACAGCTCTTCCTTTCCTTCCACATTAGAGCAGCAACCCAGAGCTTCCCTGCAGAGAAATGGGACCAGTATGTTCTCTCACTGTCATCTGAAAGCAGAGCAGGATATTCTGAAACACATTATTTAAAGCCTTCTCAACAGTTTATTTTATTTGGCACCTTAGCTGTACAATCTAGGGCATCTTGCCAGAGCTGTATTGAAATTGAACCTTTGAAAGAATCACATTGCCAACTAAGCACTTGCATAGACAAAGGAAGCTTGGAGTCATTGAAGCAAAATTGTACATAAATGCCATGAGGATTAAGGCAATAGGTTTCTATTTGCAGGTGTATTTTGCATCTCTTTTGAAACAAGGATCTACAGGGCAGATCAAGTGTGTTGTGTACCAAGGCCAGCTCAAAAACTGTCAGCAATTACTTTTCTTCAATAGTCATTATGCTTTTTCTGTGACAATAAAACCCTGGGAATATTATGCCTCCCAGCAGACTATAGTGCATCTTATCTGTAAATTCCTCAAAGTGTCAGTATGAATCTCTGTGTGTGCATGGGATTGCAATTATAATGAGGAATGTTCTCAATGCATAAGTCTACCTTCAGCCATCTGGAGAGCCTCCTTTATTAAATTTGTTTTCAGTGTTTATGCAGTCTCCCAGTAATTAATTTAAGAGATCAAGCAGACTTGTCTCATATTCAGAAGCCTGTCATTCTTTCATGTAATGGCAACTTGAAAGATTAAAGATAAAGCAACATGTACTTATATCCAATAGAGTAATATAGAAAAATGCAAGGCTGTTACCTTTAAAACCAAACACACACAATCCACACTACAACAAATACAAAGCTCCCCTAATAAATAAATAAAATATGAACATTGTATTTGGTATAGAGAAAGGAGATGATATAGTTTTGTCCTCATTAGTGAGGAGGTCCAAATCAGACCTGTCATCTAGATAACATGACTGTCATGCCATTGTACTGCACTATATATCATAGAATGGTTTGGGTTGGAATCAAGGCCAACCTGGCCTTGTTCTGTACATACATAGGATCCAGTATCCTGAAGGAAGCATGAACCACCTGCTTGCATTTCTAGAAGCATGAAGAAATCACAAAGGTGCACAGACCTTGGAACCCATCTAACTCATTAATACCTGTGGGTTTAATATTGGAATTACCAGTACCCTAAAAGCATAGAGGTATATTGCATAGAACTGCTAATTACCCCAAAAGTTTATAGGATTGTGGTTTGAAGAGTTTCTAAAACCAGAAAAGGGCTTGCATATTTGGGGTGGGTTTTATTGTTGTTGGGTGATTTATTTTAATACAAGCTCAAATTGCATTTAGTAGGAGAAAGTGTGATACACATAATTAAACAACAGACTGGATGTGCCATCATGGGCTAGTTTTCTCTTTTAATTCCAGTCAGTGATGTGAAGCATTAGTAGCCTTCATAATTTTTTAAGGGAAGCACAGATGTTAGTCTTATTTATATAAGCAGTTGCCTGCACCTTTGTTTCCAGGGACTAAATAAAGTTTACTAAACTCAGACTCTGTAACAGAATTGATCAATCTGTCTGCAGACAAGATTGGCCATTTCAAAGTATACCTCAGCTTCAACTAGCAAGCCTTGCCTGAATCAGTGTCCAAACTGGTAAGTATCTTTCTTATTTGCACAGTTAGCATTGTCATGGAGGTTGTTATTCCTCCTAAGATATTTTTTCCAAACCTCCATAAAGCTGTTCACTAATAGCAGTCCAATCCTAAAATACAGTTAACTATAGACAATTAATTATCAATCAGTTGCCATAAAACTTCAGATTACCTAGACTAGATCCAACATAGACTTAGCTCCCTGCATACATGTCATCAAACACTTCCCACAGAATTTAGGTCATATATTCTGCCATTAAATCTTAATTCCCTTTTAATGAAAACAAACAGTAATTACAGCAAACATCCCAAGACCAGTCCCTTACTAGATTCTTTCTATAATGATACAACTTGAGAAAAAAACATAACTTCATTAGTGAACTGCCTTTTATCCTTCACTGGGAAGCCACAAGCACTGAGAAAATACAACTAAAAATATTTTATGAGCATTAAAAAAAAGGTATTTTAATATTGGATAGGTGCAAGTATTAAAACAATCTACTACTTCTACAATTTATCTTGCACTGCCTCTCGTAGGGAGAAAGAATATCTGTACGTAAAATACATAGGTCTGCTTTTCACTGTGAGAGACTGCTATGAAATATTTGGAAACACTCCTAGCAGAATTACAAGCTTGAATTCTCCTTAAAACCATAAACACATTACCTTGCAAAGGCAGAATAACTATCTGGTGAGAAGAAGGATGTTTAAAGGCTTCTGTTTGTTTTTCCAGATTGAGTTAAATGGACTGAAGAAGTCTCTTCCCACCCTTTATGGGGCTGCCTGAAAAATACTTCAAAGCTAACATATTTCCACCTTCAAGTCTTATTTACAGTTTGGGCTTACATGGACTATTTGGCTTATTCAGGGTTGGGATTTTTTGTGGGCCCTTTTGATGTAACACAGTGAGATCTAGATACTGGCTAGATCCTAGCTAGCTAGGCTAGCTTTATTTCAGTTTAACACTATGAAATATGCCTAAATACACATTGATTCAGTGAAGTCTATAGGTCACACGAAGTGTCTGGGAAAGGAAAAAATTATATATGGCTTAGTATTCAAGCATTTCTACTCAATCAGAATGCAATCTGAAGAAGATCCCTAAAAGCCACAGTCTTATGGAGGGCCAAAGAAGAGGCAATATTTCCAATAACTCAAGAAGTAACAAGATTAAACCTCTGAATTCTATTATACCAAGGAAAAACTCTAAAGGCTGGAACAGCAAAATAGCACACACTAAGGACATAGGGGAATTCATTCCTTCAGAGCTGGTTTTTCACAGCCAGAGTTTTCTTAAAACAAAGAGGGGGAATTTATAACAATGACAAAACCACATCCATTTAAAATTAAAAAGGAAATACAATATGAAATGTAGGAAATTAAAGAGTTGAAGAATTACTAGTCTGTGATCAGTGAAAGTCTTCTGCAGCATGATATTCCCCATTGGTGTTCAGAGAGTCCATTAGCTACTTCACAACTAAATCAATGCCAACAATATAGAGAGACCTGCTGCCAAAGAGGGCAAAGTTACAGGAAATACCAGATCTGTGGACTGGAGTACATCCTCTGTGCTTATTGCACTCAAGACAACATTTCATGGGAGAGTGGCACAGTTTGAGGACTTTGGTATGAAATACTAAGAATGAAAAAGAATGAAGACTATGGGTCAAGAAAACGTGGAAGAAAGCTACAGCTGGATCCCTTTTGATGGTTCTTAAGCATTGAACTATATTTAGTTCAGGGAAAACAGGTATAAAGAAGGAGTTCTGTGAAGAAGCATTCAGGACCTGTTTTTGCACTGTGTGGTGTTACTGGGCAGCAGAGTTACTGCACGCCTGAACCAGACACAAGGCACTACAGACATATTCAAAAACAACCTTGAGGAAAGAAAATATATTCTTAGATTCACTATAACCAAATGTACATGCAGGCCATCAACTGATAAAACTGCCATCTTTTTATTCATAGCAAAAAAGTGGAAAAATAGAAACACTTATCATTGTTTCTACATATTCTCTAACTTTTCAAAACTTTGTTTCAGGCCAACTGTGGCTAAAATTAGTTTTAGTTCTGGAGGTTTTCCTCAGTACCTTAGTGTAGTTAACTACTGAAAGTCTACAGGCTTAGTCAGTAATGCACTGGAAAAACAGCTACCCACATCTCAGAGCATTTGCAATGATATTTCTGGTCTCTGTCAAACTGAAGCTATTTCCAGTGGATTTGGGGACTGGCCCAAGCATCCATAGGTTGTCCAAGACACCAATGCCTGGGCACTCAGCTGGCTAGTCAAGTGAAGGTACTTCCATTGGACAACCAGCTCTTGTTGTCTTTTACCTGAACACAGACCATGCTGGGCTGGCAGACCACAGATGCTCATAGGAGCATTTGTGGCCACTTATGCATGCCCAGTGTGGTGATGGAGATAGAGAGCAAGCACAGACCAAGTAATCCCTGGTTTGTGTGCTGGTCAGTCCCAGGGAATGCCCCCAGTAGAATATCCATAGCTGACCCCAGTCAGCTCTGCAACAAGGCTCAGGCAGCATTAAACACTGTTAGAAACACCATGCCAGGGCTTTATTTTCTCCTGCAAAGCATGACTCCATCACTTATCCTCCCTATCTTGCTCCTCCAGGGAGGAGGCAAAGAAGCCAGTGCAACAGCTGTGGCACAGATGTGCCAGCAGTGAGTTTGCAGAAGCCAGATCTCTGCATCACACATTCACAGCAGAGTTACAGCTGCTTTCTGTCATGTGAGGGACTATCAGGCTAGCCTCTTCCCCACAACAAAATTCAGCCATCCCCATTGATTGTCACCTTTCAGTCCCAGAACAACCTCTTTTTCCCTTCCTTACTTCACCCACCTGCATCTCACAGGATAGCCACCCTGTTTTTCTATGACTTCAGTACTTGTTCCTAAATTATAAAAGGTAAAGCCATAGCTACAGATTTCCCAAGCCATGACTACCTTCTCACAACTCCTCTCTATCACAGAACATGCTTCTCTCTTTACTATCACTGAAATTCAAGTCACTTCTACCAGCCTCACCATCACTACTGTCTCCAAGCCTTATGTGAACTATACTACAGTGGTACTTGTAGAAAGAAAAGATATAATTATGAGGGTTGAAAGTACATGATTTTAAGGTCCCTTCCAACCCAAACCATTCTATGATTCATCTTTAGTTAACTCATTAGGACAAATACCAGAGCTCATTCATTCTCCTCTGCATCTTCCCTTGCCTGTTGTCTCAACCACCTTCTCCACCTCTGTTGCAGGACCCCAGGATCTACAACATCATTCAGCTCACTTTGATCCCTATAGCTGAACAACACACAGCTGAACAACATGCACTTGTGAGCCTTTGTAACAGCTCAGGGCTGCAGAGATTGGTATTGATCTGACTGCTCTTTGGACATGAATGTCTGGAGCACAACCTCAGTGTCTTTTAACCAGATACACCAAATAGTGGAAACAGCAAAGAACTGTTCAAAAGCTTTAAGAAAGGGGAGCCTCACTACAAGCCAGGTGTATGAGGTGAATTACAAAGTTATTTTTATGCACTGCATGCAGATAGCTTCTGTATTTTCTCTTTGCTTACTGGTGTCAAGTATTATGGAAAACAGCACTGGGCTGGGCAATATACTTTAAACCATAAGTTCACCAAGCCAGGAAATCCATTCTAAGCATAAATAGCTCACTAAATAGTGGTGGTTCCTAGGTCAGGAAAGAACCTAGAACAAGATTTCCCTTATCAGCCACATGGCAGATATTCTTTATAGTCTGGTAGGAATGGGCCACTCTGGTGGGGGAAGAGATGGTTTGTAGCTGGAGTGGCTAGTACCATGCATCAATCCATGTGACAAATCTGTGCCTTGCCTTCCCTTTATGCAAGTTATAATTGGATAACAGACAGCAATTATGCTCACTTGAGTGTTGTGAAATGTAATGGATGTTTGCAAAGCACTAGCAGAGCTTAAGATGAAAGGTCTCATTGTAAGGATAAGTGCTGGTGATCAGAACCCAGAAGGAGATTCACTGAACAGCAGCCCTGGTGTGTAATAGGCCCCCGGGGAGTCTATTAGAGAGCCTCACAATTAAAGAAATTCATCATCCTTCCATCTCATTCCACTTATTTTAACATGATGCATAAGGAAGACCAAGGAAAGGACAGAAAACAAGGAACAGTTGTGATAAATGCTTCCTTTCAAGCCCCATCAACACTAGGGAAGCAAGTAATATTTCTCACAGACTGCATTACTCGCCAAGCATCCCATACTTTAACTGCCAACTTGTAACTCAGGTGGAAAGCTACAGCAGCTGGCAAGCAGCAAGCATGTCTGTACTTGTAACAGACCTCAGAACAGGTGGAATCCAGCAGCCCATCACAGGGACCCAGCCAGTGCCACCTGCATCCTCTTGCATGGAAAAGAGGGAAAGCTATGAGTGCCTAAACTCCTCACACAAAAGTGGAAGCCCAAGTCCATGCAATATAGTTAGCATTGAGTAAATTTACAAAACAAATGGCAGTAAAAAGCTAAGGGGGCTGATGTAGTCATTCCATGTTTCTTACAAAGCCATCAGCTATCCCTTTCTGTTGTTCATGCAGAGCAGCTCTCCCCATAACTCCTACCTTAACTATAACACCAGGCAGATGAGACATATGGTGCCACACCAGCCAAGGAGGTAAACTGGGATCCAGTCACTTTGCCTGGTTTATTACCCTGGCCATAAATAGAGAACATGGAGTTTTACCTCATTTTATTTATTATTTCTCAAAACCTTCACAAAAGGAAGCTAGGAGGGAGGCCACAACTCAGTCCACAGAATGAGAAAAAGACAAAGAGATGGTGGATAAAATGGCACAGCAAAATCCCTAAAGGATTAAAAGATACCTACACTTCAACTGTGGACCCATATCCTTGCCTATCCTCAAGAAAGAGCCCAGCAGCAGCCCAGCATTTACAACCATAGAGCTAACCCCTCTTCCCTAAGGCAGTAGCATATTTAAATGTAATATATTTACAAACCAGAGTCTAAAGCCAACCTACAGTGAAACAGCCTGGTCCTTGCATTCCCCAAGCCACCATACTGAACAGAACCTTCAGCAGCAGCAGCTGAAGAAATGCAGTGACTATCCCAACAAGGAACACAGGCACACACATCAGCAAGGCAGCTAATACCACACCAACTTCCAAGAAGCACTTCAGAAACTAATTGAGTTCCATAAAATTGAAAACATTAACATATATATTAACAAATACAACAATATTAACAAATACAACAATATTAACAATAAGAAGACCACTAACCTCTTTCAAACAGAGCAATTCAGACCTCCTTGCTCCATGCAGGCAAGCAGCAAACTCTCTGCTTGCCCTAAAGACTTTTAAACCAGCTGCTGATAATTTGGGGCTAATTACTAATTTCTAGCTTTCTCCTTGCCAGCAGGTCTGACCCACAAGCTGAGCACCAAAGCACCAACTTTGAATGGAGAATGTCTTCTGTATCACAGATTCCATGGTTTTTGTATTACTGAGATCTGAGGTTTGATTTCTGGATTAAAAGGTCCTCTTATGTCAGATATCTCATCCCTTATATTTTCTGATTCCATATGTTTGAATTAATTTTATTAAATCTACTATACCATTTATGCACCCACTCAGAAATAGAGGTTTTAGACTGGGAAAGAAACTGCTAGACTCTGATGCCACAAACTGAAGGGTGAGTGTACTGCACCAAGGCAATAACTTCATGAAATTCTAATGCTGTTCTCTATTTTCCCAATAAATAAAAGGAACTATTGCTTAAAGTAACAAGTATTCACAAAGTTGCTGCTAACACACATCGTTGCCTTCTAAAGTACCCATTTCCTAAAGAAGAAGAGAAAGAATAGCATCATTACTGGAAAAGCAGTCTCAAAAGAATTAATATGTTTGGCATGGCAGACACACTGCTACTTTAATTTGGTTTTGACATCCACACAAACCAGCCTGTTAAAAAATGAAGCAGGCATAAAATGGCACAGTGCTTCCTAGAATAAAAACTTATAACAAAGGTGTTCTTTAGTTTTCCATTTCTTTTGTCATGCTATCAGCTGTTAGCCTTTCCAAGCATCAATCACTAGGAATTGAAATCATTAGAAACAATTTCACTGAAAGCCTACAGTACACTTACCCAGGTGTAAGTGAGGGCAGGGTCTGTCCTGAAGGAAATGATATTTGGTTGAAATTGTTCAAAGTTACAAGGTTTATTATAACTTTTTAAGCACTTCTTCTGCAGAGAAAAAAAAAGTAACTAAGGTGAAGTCTTACAGTAGACTTGGTTGGACTAGATGACCTCCAGAGGTCCCTTCCAACCCTAACCATTCTATGATTCTATGATTTTGATTTCACAGAATCAAAGTGGGTCTTACTTTTAACTTCTTGAAACAGAAAATTACTTTTTAAGCCAAACTTTTCACTGAAATGTATTTACTATTTTTGCCTTGTTTAGAAATGACTTTTAGCATGTTTGGTCAGCAACAGAACAAAAAAAAAATGAAAATCACTGTATATGAGGCATTCTGGGAAAACAATTCTACTGTATGAAATTCATTAGAATAACACTTAAAAAAACCCCAAACAAATAAAACTGCAAACCATCAGCCTTGCCATGCAGATAGTTTGCAAGAACTTCTGACACATTTGACTTTCCATACAAGGTTACTACTGTAACCCTGTAACACTGTGACCTTTTCACATATATTTGAGTAAGGAATCCAGGGGTTTTTCTAGAATTCATCTTTAAAAAGTGACTTTTTGTTTGTTTGTTTTTCTAGTTACTGAAAAGAAAATTCAGATCATTTACATGCAGAATTAGTTGATGATATATTTGGCACACAAGCATTTCCCTGACATGCCTTTGCAAAACTATAATACTTTCAGACAGGGATATGTGGAGCAGAGCATTTTCTTGGCTCTGGGACAGTGCCTGGCAAAATCCTAGTCAGTTAGTATTAAAGACAAGTTTCCCAACCTGCTTTCAATGCTTAGATTTGTCATTCATACCATTTTGCTTCCAGTCTTGGATGAAGTATCAAAGAACGGATGGTGTAAAGGTTTCTGAGGATCTACAATAACAATTGTGTACAGTGCTGTCATGAATACATACAGGCAAACCAAATAAATGTAGTGGAAAAACATTCCTAAAAGTGTTTCATATCTCATATTGCATTTGAGTGACTGGAAGATGCTGTGAGAAGCACAGCTTGCTTTGCACTTGCATTCCAATGGTTCTATCAAAAGGAATTTTTATGTTTTGCCCATTTTAGGCAAGCAGCTACATTTATGGTAGATATTTTTAAGTGATTACTTTATAAGACCTTGTAACTTGCTTTAACTTTTGCCTTGATTGCATAAATCAGCCGTTATTTTAATTTAAGTGGAAAATAGTCTGACTGAAGACAAACAGGGTAAAATTTCTGTCAGCTGAACCATCCAAAATGTAACCTTAAAAGCTACATATTATTCAGCCTGTCATGTCTGTTTACTTCAGTGGAGAAAGTTTCTGCCCTGCTGAAATAGTAGGCTGGAGTCTGCAGCATCTGGAACCAGTCAGAGCTAAACAAAGCATCTCCACTGGTGATGTTCAGCTGTGCAGCCCATTGCATGTGCTGCTTTGAGCAATGCTGATCTTTAGAATCATAAAGTAATGGGATGGTTTGGCTTAGCAGGAACCTTAAAGATCATCTACTTTCAAACCCCTACCACAGGCAGGAACACTTTCCAGTAGATCAGATTGCTCAAAGAGCCATTCAACCTGGCCTTGAACACTACCAGGGATGGAGCATCCACAATTTCTCTAAGCAATATATTCCAGCAGCTCACCACTCCCACAGTAAAGAAAGCCTTCCTTTGCATCTAATCTAACTCTGAATTTGACCTATAAATGAGGTCAAAACTCCCAAGTTGGTGCTGAAATAGAAACAGGAGCAGGATGGAGGAAGGGCTGATGCCATGCCCAGAGCCTGTGTTCTGATGTCACTGTGCCCAGCACATGAATTAACCTGCCCAGAGCTGTGATATGAATATTCCCTCTATTAAACTTACATGTCACACCTCAACACACTTCAGTTTTTCCATTTCAAGCCATCACACTCCTTATCCCATCAGGGTGATTTAGGTTCCAGTTGCCTTACTTTTTTTTCCAATGACCTTTCAATTGAATCAGCCACTTTGTTACTAACTCAGATACAGTATCTAGCCATATTAATTAGTCTATT
The DNA here is from genome assembly GCA_013396975.1 of Bucco capensis. Lineage (NCBI taxonomy): Eukaryota > Metazoa > Chordata > Aves > Piciformes > Bucconidae > Bucco > Bucco capensis. Next base: position 20,641 of record VWZO01016122.1, read on the forward strand.
TAAGAAGCCTAATAAACAGCAGAGCTTTATATTTATCTATTCTATTTTCTAATTAATTCACTGTGTGCATTTAATAAAGTGTTTTATAAGGAAACAGATAAAATCCTCCAAGTCTTCTTCCCCAGTGAAATCCAGGCTCTGTGCCTTGTATTTGAAATAATTTTAGCATGCTGAAAAAAAAAAAAAAGAGTAAAACATTGAACAGAAGTAAGCACTTACATTGAGAGATTAAATATATTCCAGTTTAGGCATAAGATTTTGAACTTCTTTTTCACTTTCTCTAGCCTCCAATTTTATGAGCATATAGATCATTTTGCCATAGCACATGAGTAAACTGATTTCATGATTGTACTGTCTCAAAATAATCTTCTTTAAATTACCAAGTGAGGAACATTGACTTGTATATGTATGTGCATTTCCTTTCCCTTGCTCCTCTCCCCTGCTCAGTCTCTAATGAGTCCCTACTTTGGTGTCAGTCGTCATCAAAAGTTGGAATGATTTTAGAAGTGAGGAAAAAGATTGCAGTTTGTTAGGTTTTCATATCTTGTTACTCCTTTAGGTGTGGATGACACTATTTTAGTTTTCCATAGTCTCATTTGTCTTCCCTGAACTTTTATGTTGTGTTTTTCCTTAGTGGATATCAAGCTTCATTCTGACAAAAGGTGGTCTAGTTCTGATAATTTATTGACACTTAAGTCTTTTCTAGTCTCTCAAGGGAATGCTAATAAACCTTTTCCTTTCTGTCTCTTTATTTTCTTAATAAACCTTTTTCTTTCTTTATTTTCTTCTATTTTCTTTCTGAAACAAAAAAAATGTAAGGCTTCACTGAATTTTGCTTCAACTAACATGTTCTTCACAATGTTTCCAGATTTTGTTTTGTAGAGGTCTACACTGCTTGCCTTTTGAATGTTGGTTAAAAACAAAGGAAAAATAAAACCAGTGTTAGACTCTTTAGCATTGGTTAGAAATTATATGTGTGCTTTTAGATGAAAAATGTGAGAGTCCCATTATCAGCTAAAGTAACCTGCTGCCCACTATGTTTACAAAAGCCCCTTGGCCAAGTAAGAATCATCTGTGTGGGGCTCAGATCAACAGAGGTGAGAAGAATGTTTAGAAAAGAGAGATTGCTTTCATAATATCATGTTTGGGAATACTTTTTTGAAGAAATAAGTGGTTTAAGAGTCAAAGGATCTTAAGAGACCAGGCTGGAGAAGTAAATATTGCACAAAACAAAAATAACTTCATTTATTTCTAAATAAGAGGATAGACAGTTGATTATAAGACAGGCACTATTAGTGCTTCCTTTCTCCTTTTAGCAAGGGTTACCTCCTGTGAAATGTTTTTTTTTTAACTGTAGGAGAATTTGCTCAGTAGATATGAGCAAGAAAACAGTCTTTACTGAATTATTGCCAGAAAATATACAGGAAAGTGGTCTACTATTGTGCAGAGAAGGCTCAATAATCCTGATAGTTCAAATGAACATGCTGCAAAGTCAACAGCATTAAAGAGACAAAAGCTCTCCCTGACAGAAAGAACCATGCCTGAAACTCTGAGTAACCTACTTGTAGCTCAACAGCTGACTTATTTCAGATGCAAACAACACTTCTCCTGTCACAGGTGATCTATGGGAGCAAGCACTAATGATGATCACAAGGCAAGTGATGGATGACTCCACACCTACTGTCCAAACTCCAGATTTTAGCCCACAGCTTTGGTCAGAGTACCAGGCTGAGAGGTGCTGTAAATCTACACAGCCACAGAGGAACCTACAGAGCAAACTTAAATAAACTAAAAACCTTGGCCAATTAGCCTTTAAATAAGCTTTCCTAAAGTAGGAAAAGAGTTGAGCAAGATGTTAATTTGAAACAGTTTTCATCTACATGTATACACATAGCTGACAGGAAAGAGGATGACACAGAACTAACCAAAAGGAAAAATACTAAGCTGGAGTATGGGAGAGGAAACAAGGGTAAATTTGGGTTTAATGCTGTAAGATCTATCATGCAGAGTTGAAAAGTCAGACTGTGAAAAGCCAATTAGAGCATCGAATATGAAAAGCACACAAATTAAATATAGAGAAGATCATCAAAGAGAGCTGAAATATGGATGCTCCCAGCATGCAGACATAAAGGCTTTTCAGTTGAGTACATAAGAAAATGCTTTTATAAAAAAGAAATGAAATGCACTGAGAAGTCAGTAAAAACAGCCTGTAATGGGCAAACCATAGATCATGAAAGTATGAAAGCCAAATCTTTACATAATGTCTAACACCAACAAGACACTTTTAGGTTGAGTTTATAAAGTCCTGTGCCATAAACATCACAACTTAGAAAGCTGATTTGTTAATTAATGAATGCTTTTATTTAATCTCTTCTGTTCTTGGAGTGTTAATGAGCACAACACTGGATTCTAACATGGTATTTACTAGAACAAGAAAAAAAGGGCCAACAGTATTTGTATTTTTTAATGATTAAGAGATGTCTTGAAAATAGTCTCTCCTATTAAGCAGCTTGGAGGCTTATTGAGGTCTGAACACATTAAGAGCTACTTTAATATAAATATTGAATTTATAAGTGATTTTTCTGCATTTAGTCACGTGCTGGCTTTCATTCAAGGGAGATCAAGCAGAGAGGGTTTTTGCTGCCCTCTTGCATCTGGGGAAAGAAAACTCCTAGGCAGTATAAGATGCTTTCAAAATATTACAATAGGGAACAAAAAGGTGCTGGAGTTTCTAGCAATTATTGGCAAAATTCGGCTTAAAATTTCAAGATATCATGAGAAAATATGTTGACAAAATATTTTCATTGAGATATGAGAACCCTGTATTAGGGAATATGGGTGCTTCCCCCAGGCTAAATGAACATTGTCTTTGTATCCTTGAGGAGCTGCCCCAGGAGCTGGGTCAGAGACAGCTCTTGCTCTGCTTCCAGTGGGAACACAAGGGCTTATCTTTGCAAACAGTGTGGCATACTGTGACCACCTAGTTCTGTCAATCTTTTGGGCAATCTTGGTGTAAGAGCTTTCTGGGAAACAGTTATGAAAGATCTCTGAATTAACAAAACAGACAAAAAACACTTGTGCAGGAATTTGGAGCCAATATTTAAAGTTTGCCTATTACTCCATCTGCTGAAGTCTTGGTGGAACAACTATGCAGAAGAATTGTCCAAGAAACCACATTAGGGAGGCTACTACAGGCTATCATTGATTTATTTTATTTTTGTTTTGATGCATTTCTGCTGATTAATATATACAAATTTCTCAGGAGGTGCTGCAGAGCAGCATGATCTGACTCCACTCTAACCATGCTCAGCTCAACACCTCCCTGGGAGTAAAAATCACATTAAGATTACTCTAATCAAAGCAATTCAATTTCTCACTGATTTATCCTCACCCTGATACACTAGAAATTGGTTTTCAATCCTGGCTCAAAGTTTGCATCATGAAACATGATGTGAGAGACCTGGTAAGTCCTGGGTTGTTGTTTTGCACAATAAACCATAAGGTCATGATAGGCTGGCTATTTTACTTCCAAATGAAAGCAGCTCCATGAAGACTCCTCAAATGAGTTAACTCTAGCTTTGACCTAGAAATGACATACCTGCAGGTTCATTGGGACCTAAAGAGATAAACAATGCTGAAAGAATGAGCCCTCCTGCAGCTCAGCCTTCAAAGTAAAGTGATGTTCAAAATAGCATACAGACCAACTGTCTGAGAACTGCCATGTGGGTATACTTGTGCTACCTATCCACTTCTGAATGTTTGATTTTGCAGCTGAGAAAAGCAGTGTTCTTTTAAAGCTATTGATTAAGGACTGTGTTTAAATTCCTCGCCATACGTCTTTTAATGTATTCAATGTTAAACCTTTCCTTAAACCTTAATTATTCTCTAACTGGCTCTTTAACTAACCAAAACCCAACAGTATTAATAAGCATACTTTTGGGATCTTTGTTCATTTTCTAAGGAATTTACATACATATGTGTGCACATTTGTGCATGCTATATATATATATATATTTTTATATATATATACACACACATACCTAGTACTTCCATATCTACAAACATTTGGGGGATGGGAGAAATTCTCTTTCTCCTGGAAGTCTATTTTCCTGACTGAATTTTCAGACAGAGCACCTTTTTTTCTCAAGTCAGGATTAAACTCACTCTATTTTACAGAGCAAATGAAATCCCTACCAGATGGCTAGCCAAGGCTATTACAGGCTGTCATTACTTTCCACACCCACCTGTCCCTCCAGATTAGGAAATATGACTGAAGAGTTGGTTTTTCCTCCTGCACTTTTTCGTGGCAGCATTGCCAGTGAACAGATGATGCCTTGCAGTTATCTTCAGCTCACTCAGAGCTCTCTGCTGCCATTCAGGGGGCTGCTTTGCTCTCCTTTCTCAAAGAAGGAAAATGGAAGTTATAAAAAGGTATGCCTGCTCAGAGCAAAATGTCATCTGATGGACAGTGTAGTATTTCCCTGTGCAATTAGAATCTGATGTGAGAGAACATGAAGAAAAATCAGCTTTATGCCCAAATATAGGCACATGCCAGAGCCATTGACATCACACTTGTACAGCCAAGCAGAGCCTCCATCTTCTCTGACTTATGCTGCAGAGTGTTATTTACAAAATGGATACATAGGTAGTTGTAACCAGAGAGCAATTTCTCCTAAACCAGGTGTGTGCATCCCCATTTCCAGTTTCTTCCTTATCCCCCCATTGCCTTGCAGGACATCAAAGCACAACAACATATGCACTTCCAACACAGAATATTTTGGGTGAGAAGGGACCTTTAAAGATCACCTAGTCCAGCCCCCTGCCATGAGCAGGGACATCTTCAGCTAGATCAGGTGGCTCAAGACCTAAAAAGCAACAGTATATTTAAGTATGACTTATTTCAAAGTAATTAGTCCATTTTTCACTCTTCAGTGCCTTCCCAATTTTGGTGTGCATCTGCACATCACAGTCAAAGCCAGGTGATGGCAGGAGCAGGGAAGAGCAGCAGTGCTTCTGGTTACCATGCAGGCAGTCAGCACTCACTGAACCTTTATCAACTCCTTGTGGATTCTGGCTCCCCACTCTGGTTGAAATTACTCATTTTTACTGTCATCATTGCCATCCCTTTGGTAAGTCTCCTAGCCACAATAATATCATCAGAGAGAATACAAATGCCTAATCCTGTTCAACCTAGGGACCAGTCACTGATGATTTTGTTTTCATTTTTATTGATTAAAGACCTAAGAACTAATCCCTGCAGGACATAATACAAATACATCCACTTGGTGATATTTTCTTGCTTCTTGTTATGTTTTGTGACCCTTTGGTCAGGCAGATTTTAGCATGCTCTATGAGGTCAGAGCTCAGACAATCCATGAGGGTGTTTGTACACACAGCAGCTTTGGGATCAGAGCAGGAGCTGTGAGCAGGGGAGATGCTCAGCCACCTTGTACAGCTGCTTTGCTGCTTTTGTGTTCCCAATCACACATGCTTGCTGAGGAAATGTCAGCTGGGAAACCAGGTGGATGTGAGATACATAAAATGTCAGAATTAGAAGGGTTTTTTTTTTACTCCTTACAATAGCAGTCTTACAGCTAAAGTTAACAAAATCAGTGGAAAATGAAAGAGTTGGTATAATCAGACTAAATAAGCCTTCCACTTGTTGATGGTGATATTTTCAGTATGAGGATTAAGCACATATATAAACACTTTCAGACTTAGCTCCCAAACACCAGATAAAAAGATAATTGAAGTCACTCCAGGAAGCTGCATGCCAAATCACTGATACTTCTTTAGTTCAGGGTGGCAACAGGTACCTTTCATTTGCATTTTTGCTCTTAGCTATGATCTCTCTGGGCTTTATCACGTTCAGTGATGATGAACCACAAGCAGTGAAGGATATGGCTTAAATTTCAAGTATGCCATTTAATGGGGCAAGCAGTAAGGCAGAAGAAATCCTTTTTTGCTTATGAACCAAGCAGACTCATCTGGGAAGACTAAAGTGACAAATAAATATGCCATTTCTCAGTGCCACTCTTAGAGTGTCTTTCCAGAACAGAACCATACTTTAACTTGAAAGTAAAAAAATATCTCTGCCAAGTAATACATATTAAAATGATGTGGGTTTAATTATAGCTCATTAGTTTTTGTTGACTGTGTCAAACTAACACAGAAAGTGCCTAGGAGACAACAGCCTGGCCTGATGTTCAAAGCCATTGGATGGATTGCTATTAATTTTAATGGGCTAAAAATGATCTCTTGAAAGGCCTGTCTTTTAAAAATTTAAGGTGTGCTTTTTAATTCCCTTGGTATCAAAAAGATTTGTCACTTGCATGCTGTTGTAGACTCAAAAATCTTGAGAAACATCATAATGGAGCCACTGCTAGCTCAGTTTAGCAGAAACAATTAAACCCCTGAAGTCTTGAGTAGCTAAGAGAAAAGTCTGACTTCCTTTCATGTTCAAAAGGTCACTAAAGTAAATTTGAAGCTGGTATGGTAGAACCAAAAGGCTTCTGAGTAAGAACCTGACAGGTTGACAGGGAGTGTCAAATCATTTCTAGAAACCTTGAAACACTCAATTCTGATTATTTGTGAAGTATTATGAGAATATGGAAGTGCCTAAGTTAGACAGTGAAATAAGCTTTAATATTTTAAGCTTTAATATTTTAAGCTTATCTGTGCAAGAAATCCCAGGCAATGTCTAGTCTGGAACTTCTAACCCAGAAGTGGAGGCCAACACCATCTCAACAGAAGACAAAACAGGTCGAAGAAAAAGCTTATGATAATAGTAGGGACATTTAAAGCTCTAAATACACCCAAAAAGATAATATCAGGTTCCAGGAACTGTTTGCATTCAAAGAAATTGCTGTCACACAAAACTGAGAATTGGTTCTACCATTTCTCTATCTTACCCAAGCTGGTAGTTCAGAGCTGCTACTGCTGTAAAGGGAGCATCGTTCCATAAAATCCTAAAGTAATATTCACAGTCTCCCACTATGGGGAAAGAGAAAGTGAAATATCACCATGGCAACAGAACAAGGTGGAATCTAGAAGACATAACACTTTTACACATGCTGCCCCTAATTCTGGGTCATCCCCAACCATGACAGGACAGTCATAGAATCATAGAACAATCTGAGTTGGAAGAGACCCACAAGGATCATTAAGTCCAACTCCCACTAGGAACAGGACAAAAACCTAAGATCACACGAGGTGACTAAGGGCATTGTCCAAGCATCTCTTAAACTCCACAAGGTTTGGAGCCATGACCACCTCCCTGGGGAGCCTATTCCAATGCTCCACCACCCTCTGGGTGAAAAACTTTGTCCTAACATCCAGCCTGAATTTCTGCTGGGACAGCTTCATCCCATTCCCCCCATGTCCTGTCACTGTTCACTAGAGAGAAGAGGAGAAGAGTTCAGCCTCCACTCCTCCCTCTCTGGTGAGGAGGCTATAAACAAAAATATAAAGAAAACACCACAGTAGTTACAGAAGCCCAGGTTATTAAAGGACTTTTTAAAGGAATCAAAGCTTCTGGAAGCATCACTCTGCTTCAGAACTTTTAATTAGGTCTCTATTTAAAGTATATCAAAGAACAGATGGTTTTCAACACTAATAGACCATGTTAATATTTTCAATGTTAATGAAACCATAAAATATTAGCCATCTATTTCTAATCTGGTCTCCCCAGGAAGCTAAGAGGACATAGTTTAAGGCTGGACCATCTTTCCCAAACTGACATATCTCTGTTTCTAATCTGCAAGAATAACATCTTGCTACAGAGAAGAGCCAAAATACTTATGTAAATGAATATTTCAGCTTTTTCCATACCAAGAGCATGTGTATCCTCCCTTCGAAATGTAGTAAGGTAGAAATTAGCAGAGGCCAATAACAATCAGATGAAGAGAATTCAGTCTTTTTTGGAAAGACAGTAGCAGATACAGGACTTTAGAGCAAACTCTACATGAACTACAAACCCTTAATCTGGGGATCTTTTAATGGGCTCTGCACCTCATCCATGTGACTGAAGAAATCTCAGAAGCAGCAACCAGGTTCGATATCTTTCTTTAGAATAAGGAGTTGCACTTTGATTCTGTTTTTCCTTATTAAGAATATAGTGCATTGCTGAGCTCTACTAATGATCTGGTGAGTTTAATCCCTGTATAACTTAGAAGAAAAGCTCTGCTTAAGTTTAATGACTGTTTGTGTTCCCTTAGGTGAAGTTTTTCACTCCTGGATTTTTTTTTATTGGGTTCTAAATCAAGTGGCACATAACAACAACCTCTTCCCCTCAAAATCCTATAGATCTTAATGAAGTTCTCCTCAGTATCAAATCACTTTTCCCTACGTTAATGAGAACTGGATGTGGCCTGACACTGAGAAGGTTAAAAGTCAAAGAATCAAAACTCTTACATCAAATGCAGAAGACAACATTTCTCTTCACTGATCTTAGATTTTTATCCTGTGATTGATTTATGTCCCTGCAAGCTGTGTCATTTCTGTGTGCTTACCTTCTGTAGATGGGGGGGGGTACACAGTTTATGTGTGTCCCATGCAGTTGTGGCCTTGATGTCCCAAGTCAGTATTAATGCATGCACAAAAAGACTGTGTTTGCACATTCTTGGGTCTAAAGTAGCATGATAGAAAACAGATAAATTAATATGATAATGAAAGAGAAAAAGTCTGTGCAGAATACTATCATGTATCCAGAGGAGGGTCACAAAAATGATCAGGGGGCTGGAACACCTCTCCTATGAGNTATCTCACTGAGGGACTCGATAGTCAAACTCTGAGTTGTAAATGCCATTATTTCCTACTGGGCATTACTTAGTAATTGTTTTCAGCTTCAGTGGTAGGATTTTAATTTGGGTTTATTCATTTTATTATGATGAACTATACCTAGTGCTCACATTAATGATAAAAACAGATTGTTCATTAGTTTTGGTTCATTGTCTTGATAGGGAAAATGGGAGTAGGTTTTGGATAAAGGCTTTGACTTGCTAAAACAAATGACTACACAGTGATCAGATGCAGACACTTACCATGCTGTAGTGCTTCCCAACACCTACAGTAACTTGCATATTGCAGTATGTTCATACTCTGGCCTTAAAACAGTATCATATCACAATGACAGGTGCAGCAATAAAGCTGTTACAGGGAGTTCTTCTGTGCATTTTGAAAATAGCAAGAGAAATCGGGAGTTTTGACTGATTTCCCTGAGAAAGAAAACATTGATTGGAATAACAGTATTCTGCTTTAGAGTTATGCATTATAAAACTGTACAAAACTAGGTTTTTCATCTTTAGAGTAGAAAGAGAACAGAAAACACTGCATTTTTCAAAATAAACTCTTTAAAGTCAGTATTTAAAACTTAGACATCTAACTTTTTTGCTCTAGTGATGCCACATTGATACATATCAATGTTTCAGTTCAGAAAGTTGCTGATTTTATCCTTCTCCTGTAAGCTATACAGACTGCATAATCTTAGAGACTGGGTTTTAATACACATAAAGGAAAGATTTATACATGTTTACATCTTAGGCCCTTAGTCATCTGTCCTAGTAAAGTAATGACCAGGAATTTCTATGAACAAACATGTACCTTGCATTAAAAATAAACCAAACATATTAGCTGCCTTTAGGCACTAATAATTACTCCTTTTAATAGCTAAATATGCCAGATAGGCACTTCCCATTCTGAGATTAGAGACTATTACAGGTAATGTAGAAAGCCAACCTCAGGAGCCTGGTAAACACTGATGCTTTTCTAATGGCTAAGATGGAAAAGCTGATGTTTGAAATGAAAAGCTGGCATCAAACAGCTGAATATTGCAGTGCATACTTGCTATTCTGCTTAGAAATATTTAGCTTTGCTCTTGTCTTCCAAGGTCACTTCTTGCCTAAGTAGACTGGGTCCATGGTTAAATGGGGTGCAGATCCCTCCAATGCTTCTGTTTTGCTCTTATTTCAGTCACAGCAGGGCTAGACACAGGCATTCTTGTTTCCTTTCCTGTTTTTTCTTCAGTTGCTTGCTACAGCTGTACAGATCTGTTTGTGCTGTTGATGGTAGGGTACGAGAAGAGAAGCTCAACAGGTGGTAGGATTGCTCCTGGCAGTCCATTTATTATCATTAGCTAGCAGAGGGAAGACTGTTCAAATAAAAAGATTTTAAAAACATAGCAACTGAGGGGGCTCTAATCTCTGTTCTTGGCATGATTCTTCTTTTAAACAAAGCCTCATAGTAAATACTCATCAAATTCTTTGCCTGAAAAAATTTTTCTCTGTATATGCTCAGAGGATAGAATACACAGCTCAAAGTTTGCAAAAATCATATTGATTTGATATAGAGTTAGGGGGGGAAAAAAAGTGATTCCTTTCCTTCATTCCAGAGTAAATCAAGAGGAATGCAATGATCAATGATTCCCACTGAGTTACATCAGACTGAGACTAAAGACATACAATAAACTCATCAGTATTTAGCACATTAGTGATAAAAATCAGCCTGATAGGAATTTTACTGATGTTAATAAAAGACACTGGTGCCTGGGAAATATCTCACAAATTGAGACAGATTTCTATGTGAATCATGATAAGAATCATTAGACAGAATTTTCCATTTATTTTCCTTCTTTTTTTATACCTCATCCACACTGACCTCCCAGTAGTAATAATGACATTGGAATGACCTCAGAGGTCTTTCCAAAGTGCAGGGTGAATATATGCCAAGTCTACAGGCAGGTAGGAGTGGCATGCTTTAGAAAACAAACAGTTTCATCCTCAGGCACACTATGTTGCCTCAAGTCAGTGCAGAGATTTCTTCCTCTGTCTACTGCAAAGGTGAATGCAGAGAACAAGGCTCCATGTCCCTCCAGCAGCACTCCAAAGGTTTGAGCTGCATCCCCTGAGGAGGTTGTGGGGGTGGTTCAGCAGAAGGCAGTCCCCATGCACAGTCCTCACCTTGCTGCATTTGAAGAGTGCAGCAAGAGGTAAGCTGTGGCCACTAAGGAATATCAGAGCTGCTTTAGGTAGCTACTTGTCTTAAATAACCTATGTTGTCCTTGTGATACTGTAAGAAGAGAATGCAGAAGCTAGATTGGCACATCCATGTGGGACAGCTTGTAGAGTCACACACACAGGATTGCCTGTAAATAAAGCACAGTAACTTGAAGATGGAGCCAACTGAAGATTAAGCAGCTGGTAGGTAGTCATGTTGCTGTACTGCCTTTGGAGGAATAAACTAACAACAAGGACCCTGATGAGCCACCATCCCTGTTTTAATCGAGTGTGGTTTCTATAATAACCCATGCAGTTCCAGTAAAGCAGGCAATAGGAGAAAGCAACTCAAAAAGCCATTACTCTCTAATTCTCCAACTGAATCCTAGACCTCAATGCCACTACGCAGATTGCCAAAGTCACCCATGAATCCAAGTTGAAGAAGCAGCAGGCTATTTAATTCAGTGTTGTTTCTCTTGCTAAGTCCACTGCAGCTGCAAATCCACTACTGAAAACTTCTCCCCACTCCTGGATTCATTAGTATGCTGCTCTGGTTTAAGTGTCAGCAGCAGAACATGTAGCATATGATGGGTTTAGAGAGAATTTCAGAGAGAGTGAACCAAAATGAGCTATCACAAGTGGCTTGTGCATTGCTCTGAGTGTCACAAACATTCATTACAGCAATTCACTAGTTCCCTAAATATCTCCCCCCAAGCTTTAATGACACAGTGGGTACATCAGCATAATTATCCAGGAGATTTTTTTTCTCCAACTGCTTCATTCTAATCTCTCCTTATAGCATATTTTCTGGGCTTTGGGGCAGTTTCCCACTTTCTGATGTTTTTGAGGCTACAGAATGTTTTCTATAGTACTGAAAATTTAACTGAAAGTCACAACACCTCAGTGGGAAAACTGAGCTGCCCCAAATTATTCCTGAATTAGGAATTCTCATATTCCATTCACACTAACCTCACTGACAATCCTGCCACTGACTTCCCCAGGAGTAGGTCTAGGCTGCTGTAGCTTACAGAAACAACTGTTATACAGTTATTGAGCCAGCCTATGCCTTTGGAGTCAAGCACGTAACAGACATACAAGCCAAAATACCACCAGAATATTTATTCTGCAGAATATGAACCTCAAAACATCTTGACCTTCTGTAACAGACTTAAGATTTTGAGTAGTAACATATTAAAGTCTATGAGAAGCAGAAAACATTACAATTCCCAAACCAGACAGGTATTATGCACTGGAGTAGGTGAGAGGGGTGCTTTCTTGCAAGGATTTATTCATTGTTTCTTGTAGTGACAAGAATGAAACACAGCTGACTTTGGAGAACTAAACAAACATTTCTGGGGCAGATGGTGGTTGCCATCTGGGTAACTTCCAGGCAAAGCAAAGTACTTCCCATACAAAGGAATCCACTTAACTATCAGCAGACCACTGAAATTAGGATGACCATTCATTGAATAAAAGAGTTTCTCATGACAAGCAAAAGCAGTCATGATGAAGGTGTACAATTATTGTTGCTTGAGCTCTGGTTATCCTTGGGGTTTATATCCATGGATTGTCAAGGAGCAGTGGCTAGATGAGGTCTTTCCTACATAACCAAACTCCTAAACTTCACTCACTAGAAGAAAATGTTATAAGAAACAGCAATGCAATTTCATGCCTTTCTTTCTCAACAGAGAAACATTTTGCTAAAGTCCAGCTAAGAATTAGTTATCTGTTTTGCTGTTTCTAGAAGCAAGTTCTTAGTGGTCACATGCATTCAGTATTTGTCTTTAACAACTCTTCAAAAAAACAAAGAGTCCCCAAGGGGTTTCTTGCAAACAATCAATATGCCTAGCTTGTCCCCCACATTTAAGCTCTGCTTACTTACAGTAATTTCCTAGCTCTTATACAAGTCTTATCATTTATAGATTGTCCTGAGTTTTAAAGGAAACAAGCAGATGTCTCACCTTTTGAGGATGAGGATATCTAAAGCCTTCCAGGCACCATATCAGAAGCAGACCTGAGAACATAATTCCAAGGCATGGTGAGGGCTGGCTGCTTCCTAAAGGATGAGGAGCATCTCCAGTTCATCAGGGCAGGAGCCTCATCAGCCATAGCCTCTCCAAAGTACCCAAGCAAAGCAGATCCAGAGACAGTAGCCAGGTCCAATCAAGAGCCCATATCACAGTGATGAGGCAGGTCCCAGGTTCACTTGCAATGTCAATCCATGGGTCAGGATCAGCCCCAGTGAACATCAAGCAGGTTCATGCTGATAAGACAGGGCACAGGCCAAAGTAGAGAGTAAGAGCAGGAGATGAGGCTAAGAGCAAGGAGATGCATAATTATGCAAAGCACATCTATGGCAGAACTAAAAACACTGCCCTCCTGCAGCATTGCTTAGATTATAGAGCTATTACACCCTTAAAAGGCCCAGGCTGAGCTTAAATAGAATCCCTGAGCCCAGAGCTGGGGGTAGATGTCCCAGGTTAGGGTGGTTGGTGCCAGGACCCTAACAGGCAATCTCCATCCAACTGTGTCTGTTATTTGCTCTGAGAAGAGGGCCCATGTGCAAGCACAGCAATCTAGTTTACTGTTGATGAGAGGGTGCAGAGTAGCTGTGTCCCATTGACCTGTGAGCTGTGTGTCTCTGGTTCCTCAGGGAACCATGCTGTAGGAGATACAAGCAGGCAACAAGTGTCAGGTCCTTGAGTGGTGCACATGAGCTCCAGTGTTGTTCTAGGAATGACGCAGCCTTCAGCATTTGGAATTATTTTCCAAAGCCTTAATCTGCTCCTGTTTTAAAAGATGAAGGGTAGAGGGAAAGGAGAAGGGGCTGAGAGAGACCCTGCATGTCCTCAGCTGCTTTTCTTCACATGTCAAAAGTTCTGCATGTGTCAGAGAGCACTGGTGGAAATGACAAATGAATTTACCAGTTACATAAAGGACATGAGCAGTCAAAAGAGAGAATTGAAGCTGATTTGGATTATATTTCCTGAGCTTCCTGCTTTCAGGTCAATGAGTCCCAGCTGCAGCTTCTAAAGGTAGCCATAAGATGCAATTGCCCCTGAAGCTCCATGGCAGCTTTGTTAATAGTTTGTGTTATGGGGAAAGGCTGCTAAAGCAGTGCCTGGAATAGGAAGATGAAAATCCCTTTTCTTACCTCTTGATTGGTTGAGAAGAATTTTTGTTAACTGTAAAAATTTCATAGGGTAATGAAATACACCATGATTTTCATAGTGTAATTAGGAGCCTATTCTACACACTAGCATAGGTCAAATTTTAACAGAATGAAGGTGCTGGTTGTTGGCACAAGCCAATACACTTTTGTATAGATATAATTACTTTTATAGGAAACTCAGCAGGTCAGGTCACTAAGTGTTACTGGATTCATCCTGTCTAATGCCCTTGCCTGGAAGCACCCAGTTGTTATTTGAAAATGGAATTGTTCACATGTAACCAGCATGATGGAAAAATAAGCTTTGGCTGAAATTCTTTTTCAGAGCTTCATTATAAAGGCTCATGAAGGCAGTGTAAAATTATCTTATTCTTTCCTATTTACAAAGATTGCATTTACCAGTTTAGATTGTCAGTTCTATCACAGCCACTTTATATAGATGAGTTTATAGTGGTTTGATGTTACTGATTGGTAATGGCAGAAGCTCTACTTTCTTCATCAGTGTAAATGCATTTGGGTAACTTTTTTTTCCTTCTAAAGAGTTTGAGGATTTTATTATAATTCTTGAGTTATATTTTAATGAAGTTCAATTATTAATGTGTGTTGAGTTTGCTGTGTTGATTAGACCACTTCTCTTTATTTCATATTGATGTTTTGGATGTAATCTACTTTCTGCAAGAAGACATTGCAACTACTACATCTTAAGCCTTATGAGATAATAGAGATGTCACTATTTCATGTTCTGCATCAGCTATAAATGGAGCTGTCATGCAACATTCTATTTCTGACAAGAAACCAATAAACCAAGAGAAGAAAGGAGGAAATAAAACTCAAAAAAAAAACCAGTCAAAAGAGACAGTGATTGATGGGCACATAACTGAGCTAGGATTTCCTTGACTAATGTTAGTTACAGAACATGCCAAAAGACAGTTTCCAAAGGGAATGATTCTATGATTAGATGTAAATTTTAATCAGGGCTAGAATAGTTCTAGGAATTAAATGCTGTTAAGCATGGAAATGAAGAAAGAGGGTAACTGTTCTCATTTTAAACAGGGTTTTGTTTTTCTGGGCATCTTATTTTGTGGCAGCTGTCCTGCCTATAAATTATGGATTTATTTTATTTGTAATTGACAAGTGAAAAACCTCATTAAAACAAAACCCTACCTGTGCTGCTGATAATATTCCATGCTATTAAATCTGAATTTTTTTAAAATCTCATTTACTCTTCAGTAATTTACCACTCACATATTAGATGTCTTGGGCAATAAAAATCTCTGTAGCTTATTTCTGGGATGTTATGTTTTAAGTGGGTTTTGAAACATGTGAAGTGCTGAGAGAGGTTTGTAGGCAAAGAGTTCATTTATTTCATTTCAACAAAATGAAAATACAGTAACAGATTTTAATCAATATAACAGCCTGTAAAATATATTTTGCCCTCTCATGAAACATCAATTATCTGACAACATTAATAGAGACAACTGAAATGTTTGAGAGAGAAAACTTTTGAAATTTGGTTTTAGAGGCCAACAAGACAGAATAATTATAGACTCGTAGAATTATAGATCTGTTTAGGTTGGAAAAGACCTTTAAGATCAAGTCTGACAGTTAACCCAGGTCACTACTAAACCATGTCCCTCAGCACCATATCTACATGTCATTTAAATCCCTCCAGGGATGGTGACTCTACCACTGCCCTGGGCAGCCTGTGCCTATGCCTAACAACCCTTTTGGTGAAGAAAAAAGACTTAAAAGTCCTATTGTAGCACTAACAAACTCCTCAACCACCTTGTTGTCAGCAAAAATCTTTCTTTTTCAACTATCTTTTCATTTCTGATACAATTAATCATCATTTTATGTAATACTTCCCACACTGAGTACTGGAAATGAAAAATAGCTCATTCATTTCTGCTCAAGCACACTCAAGACAGAACTAAAGCAAGTTTTGCAGTATATATTTAACAGCCAATGTGTTACATTAAAGGGTCAGCAGAGCTCCTAAAAGCCATTACTCCCTGCAAAAGGAAATACCAGAGTTGTAAAACTACTCCCAAGCCCTCTGGATATCTGGTGTGGTTTAGCTGGAGGAAGGGCATGACTTGTTGGTATTGTGGACATGCCAGATGGTACCATAGGAGGCACATGTACCTTAAGGATTTTTCAAACTATATAGAAGCTAAGGAGCAACTTAAGGTCATGTATCAACCAAAGTGCTTTAAAACTGTTTTATTTCTCTCTGTGCTGTGTTTCTGAGCAGCTCAGCCCACAGCACCAAGAGCCTGCAGGGCTGAGTCCCAGGGTAGAAGCCTGGTGCTGATGTGCATCTCTGAGCTAACACAGGCTATTGTCAGCTCAGGCACCTGCTCACAGCTTCACAACCTGAAGGAAACAGCCTCTGAAAAGAGCTTACTGCTAAACTGGAGTTTTGTGGGTGATGTGCCTGTGAAACCATTAAAAGCTGGTAACAGAGATCATGCAGAGCAGCAAGCACCTTCGGTCATGTTATACAAGTCACTGTCATGCAGGCATCAGAGGAACATGCTGACAGTCATCACACTCCAGCCCTTACTCCAGCTCTCACGCCTGATTCCAGTCCAACTGTGTGGTTGCTGCTTATCAAAAAGCAGATTCAAAGAAAACATGATTTTTCTCTAGTTCAGCACAAAGTCCATCAGTCCACTGCTATCTTGGCTGCTGTGTGTTGTCCCAGTGCTCCCTCAGTGAGGACTTATGCATATATGGGTGGCATTTCTGCCCAGCCCTACTCAAACTAGCATCAGAGTGTTTTGGGGCCCAGTGCACACCAATTGGCTCTGCTAGCAAGCAGGCAGGGAGTACTGTTTTCTGTCAGGAGATACAGTGAAAGGCAGAACATGGTGTTTGAGTACAGAGCTGAACACACAGCTAAGATATTGGTATTTTTGGAGTATGCACCACAGACATGTTCACAGTATTAAGGTATCTGTTTTGGAGCACAAGGTATCTCGTGTATTCAAGTCCTTGCCTGAGTGAAAGGCATTGTCATCATCTTTTGCTAAGAATGGTACTTAGAATCAGTCTCTTGTGCATCTTAATGATGACACACTAATTGAATCTAGAAACTCATTGTTCAGAAGCAATGGATTCAGGGTTAATATTAGCATTTTATGACTTGGGATAGAATGCAAGTGAGGGTCTCACCAAGATAAACATAAGGTTTGCTTTTATTGCTGGCAGGCATTGCTAGAGCTCCATTATTAGAGCTGGAGTTCAGCAATATGTATCAGCAGAGAGCTTAGCCTGAAGTCTTTAACTCCTTGCTGTGCTGGAGGTGAAGTCCTACATAATCCACACTGAAATTCCCTTACTAAAGAGAATTTTAAGAAATTCCTCTGTTCTTGCCTTTCTGAAGGAATCCTTTCTTGAGGCTCAATGTGAAAAAGTCTAGGAGTTCAATGTTATTTTAAAGTGTACTCAAAAGAGCAAGAAATGAGAAATGTATCACCTCTGTGTTGCAGGTTGGCACTGGTGCATGAAGTTTACCACTGGGTGATGGGGAAGGTTGGATGGGAACACTCTTTACCAGCAGCAAGCCCTTGTTAAAGCACTGGCAGCATATTTTAGAGCCAGACATGGCCAGATGTCGGAGGTCAGACAGACCACCAAAAGTTGCAAGAGGCACAAAGGAAATCATACTGTTCCTGTCTGTCCTAGGAAGAGCTGTGCATGACTTCTGTGGTTTATCAGGCATCTAGAACAGCCTGTTCTCCCCCTCTATATTCCAATGGGAACTTTCAATCACTCTTTTGGATATCTCAAAACACATTCATCCAGAGAGCTCTGCTCTTCACATAGACCTTGACTGCATAGCTCTGGAGGCAGGGAATTGTGGAGCTCTAACAAATCTTGGCAAGTGGTATATATTCATTGCATTTGAAACTCAGTATATTCCTAAGGGACCCACTTACAAAGATGACAAGCCATCTGTCTCTACTTCTGGTGTTTTCTTTGCTTCCATATCCATATGTTAAGGTAGAAATAATGTTTTCAGCTCAAAAGACTAATTTGGTCTGTAAATTGCAGATTTGTGTCTGTAAATTGCAGATTTGTAATGATCAAACCTAATTTAAGCCAGACTGAAGATTTTTCCATCACCATTTGCTGACAGGAATTCCTTCTTCATAACACTAATTGCTTGCATGATACTGCCCCAAGATTTGAATTTAATGTGGTATGGTATATCAGCAGCAAGTCCACATTCTGGACTCCTGCTTGTTTCACCCAGATCCATGATCATTTACAGCACCCACTCTGCTCCATTGGTTGCTCTCTCCCAGTGAATTTTCTATCCTAATAAATGTGGGCAGTGTAAACCAAAATGCTGCATAATATTGCTTTGATTAGGAAAATGCTTCAAGAAGGCACTGGAGAGTCTGTGTGACACATGCAGACACCTCTATGAATAGCAGTAAAATAAAAACATTATTTCATCTCTCTGCAGACAGAGAGTGTCTGAGCCAATCCCACAGACAAGATGCTCAGCTGACTCTGTGACCAAGAAGAAATGGGTTTAGATGAGATGCACCAGGCAAGACAAGCTCTTTGAAATAAGGCATTTGACATTGGCAGGATAAGGGGGTAAGAAGCCCAGAATGCATGTGAAGGACACTCCTGGAACAAGAGAGGGAGAGAGCAAGTAACATCATCACAAGTCTTTACTTCTGGCAGCCTCTGTGGATGGTGTGATGGCAGAAAGAGCTGTGGGGATGGACTCCTCACAACAGGACTCCATTGTCACCTTTCAGGGTGCAGCAGACAGAGGGACAACATGATGCCACATATGGACAACCAACTTTTCCACCAAAGATGTCCTGAAACAGAAGCCCCAAAGACACTCCCATCACTGGCAGAACAGCTGCTGTGCAGGGTAAAGGGCAGGAGCTGCTTTTTTCTTAACAATTTTCAGAGTTTCATGCTGTATGAACTTCCCTTTCTTTCCCCCTCCTGCCACCAGCTTCAGGTTTAAATTAATTTGATGAACATCCTCATCCTGACACCCTGGTAAGCAAAAGCATGGGATCTTTCAAGCTTCTCCTCAGGGCTGTGGCTGATACAGCTCTGTTGTCAAGCTCTTGGAATTGATGCTCATTTTGAAACACTTCTGTCCTTCCTACCAATGTTCAAGGTTTCACTGGTGGCCGAGCACAATTCCTCCAATGTTGTTAGCCTACAGATTATTTTAGCTTGTACTTAGCTGAGCCTTAATTGCTTTACTCTCTGTGTTGCCAGTACAACATCTGAAATGATTAGCTATGCCATTAATTATCTTGCAGTTTAACTATGAACCTCCTGCTGAAATCCAAGGAAAGGTCAATGCATATCTAGAGAAAATGGTACCTAACAAGATACATTTATCACCAAATTAGGCACAATGTGAGTTCAGCACACACATGCAGTCTAAAGGGTTTTTACCAGTGTGCTAATGGTATCTGGCATTCTACTATATGCTGGTAGTCAACAGGAAACTGTCTGACTAAAATCTCCCCTGGTGTTTAGGGTACAAAAATCCTTTAGACATGGTAACAACTAAGTCAGATTAAAGAATGCAAAAGATCTTGGGCAAGTAGTCCAGTCAGCACAGAGGCTGGTCAAATGATACTTGACTAGCTGTTACATGTTTTTACCTTCAGGATAGAACCTGAAGGAGAGATGACAGGTCTGTAAACTGCACCCCAGTTGGGTTACCCTCATTTCCATGCAGGAAAAAATACATTCCTTTCTACTAAGAAGGTCTGAGACAATTGACCACTTCAAGCAGTGTCCAACTGGAATTTAGTCTAGAGAAAAGGAGGCTGAGGAAAGAATTTATCCATCTCTACAACTACCTGAAAAGAGGGCGTAGCAAAGTAGGGGTTGGTCTCTTCTTCCAAGTGACAGGACAAGAGGAAACTGCCTCGTTGCACCAGGGAAGGTTCAGGTTGGATGTCAGGAAAAATTTGTTCACCAGAAAGACTGTGTAGCACTAGCACAGGTTACTCAGGGTAGTGGTGGAGTCACCATCCCTGGGAGGGATTTAAAAGACATGTAGACATGGTGCTGAGAGACATGGTTTAGTGGTGATCTGGCAGTGCTGGGTTAAAAGTTGGACTCAATGATCTTAAAGTTCTTTTCCAACCTAAACCATTCCATGATTCCATGACTCCTCTCATTCCAAGCACCCCAGGCTGATGTATGCTGAGCCAGTGCTTTCCTTTGCAGGGAGGCAGTAGCCACAAGCCCTGTGTCATCTGGTCCACCCAGATGCATGTGTCCTTCTGTTCCAGTTACTCTGCAAGTAAGTCTGCTAAGCACAGTAGTGAGCAATGGGAACAAATCCATACAAAACAGCTCTAACAGCATCTGGCACAAACCTTCCAGCTGCACAGCAGCACTTGTATCTTGGGCAAGTGTACAGCTTGTCCAGCCTGGGTCTGGATATACCTAAAGCATTTAAAGTGTGTATTTGGATAAAAGAGCTAGGAATGTGTGAGGGATGTTTGTTTCCTCCTGCTTGAGGGCAAACAGGCTTGTGGAACTGCAGAGGCAAGTGTGGAGAGCTGTGCCATGCCTTTATTTGGGACATGAGTCTGGAAGAGCTGGGGAGGAGGAGCGTGAGGCAATTCCCTCTCCTCACCATCAGTCTAGGGTTTTGTGTGGGTGGTGCTGGAAAGCAGCAGCTGGTTCACAGCACAGGGGAAGCATCCTGCCACCTCACAGACAAAAGGTTCAGTGATGGTTACTAGTGCCCTGGGTGCTATTCCCAGGCTGTCACCACAGTTCCTGTGTTTTTTTCAGTGATATGTACAATAACAGCTATGACATAATTTTATAAACGCAGGAGGATAGAATGGATATTTGCACACTGTGGACAAATTTATCCAGTGACTTAGGACTATCAATTGTTGCCAGATAATTCCCCCCCGAAAACCAGCTTAGCAAGCATTTTCTTTTGATAGTGTTGCTGGTGTAAGCACCCTATCCCCATGCTGCCTCTTCTGTTGTAGCAGAGATGTTTGGTTCACCAGAATTCAGGAGCTAAACCAAAAGAAAAAGCTTTTCTTTTCCTTTTTTCACCACCCCCCCCCCCCCCTTTTTCCTCTGAGCTACATTNCCCCCCCCCTCCTTTTTCCTCTGAGCTACATTTAACCCAAGTCCAGTTCACTAAGTAGCCTCATGAATAGCTCCATGGACACAGCCAAGTAGGCAGTTAGGTGGTCAAAATAGGGAAAGAAGTTCTTAAGGATGGTGTTACTAAAAATCTGTCAAAATACTGAGTGGTATTAGAATTAATTAATAAATTGAGTCCAATAAGTAAAACTCACACTTGAGTAAAATCAGCCCTGACACAAGCCCTTTGAACACAGCACAGATGTGTTTCTACCCCTACCTTAAATTATCATGTGTAAGTGGTCTGCTGCAGCTAGCATTTTGAACTTCATGCCACTAAAAAAGGGAGGCACCATGTTAAGGTCATAGTAAAAGTATTTTGGGGACATGTTTATACAACTCAGTCTATTTCAGTTCAATTTGTCTTAAAGTGTTTATATCTTGTACAATTTCTCTTGGAGGAAAGGTTAGACAAAATAAAGGACAAATGGCTGAAGAAGCAACCCACAGCCTGCACACAGATTTAGCACTTTGTTTTTTCATCTTCCAGTTTTTGAGCAATAAAACACCTGGGTACACAGAGCATTTTGCACAGATGGTTGAGCTCAGGAGGACTTTGAAAGCCAACCCATACCAGTTTATTGCAGCTCCTGCTTGGGCAGCTGCATGAGTCTAGGCATGGAGGTTGCAGTGTTATGTGGCTTCCAGTGTGAAGAGAAGTTATCAGCAGTTAAAAAAAAATCAAGCATTTGCCCTCAAGCAGGACAGATGCCTCTTGTATCCTCAAAAAACCAGGATTTTCCAAACAGGTGCCACAGTTTCATTCCATTCACCATGCAGACCTAAGCTAATGTAGTTTTTAGGGTTTAATTTAGAACAGTTTCTATTTTTGAAGTTAATATATACAGAACATATAAATTCATGTATACATTGATGTACCTGTTAGTATACCTGTTAGCTACCTGCAGTCCTATATAGCTGCTCAGTTTGGTTGGTGGTTTCTGTTAATAGCTCTTTTTAGTCCTACATAGTTACTGTCTCAGATTAGTTACTTGCTTCTGTTAAATAGCTCTTTTTATACTATCACCAGGCACCACTATTTTATAAGTGGGTAGTCTCCTGAGAGAATTTCACAAATCATTCAATATGAGAACTCATTATACATCATCAATAAACTTATCCTGCAACCCTATTAGCAAAGGATCTTCTAGTGGCTAAAACCACATATATTGGGTAAAACCACATATATTTGTACAAAGGATGGTCTGAAAAAAACAGTTCAGTTCTGAAAGAAATGGTCTCTTAAGAAATCATTTAGCCAAGATACTTTGCAGAAATGCTTTCACCTTCATGAAGGAGGTTTTGAGGTTATTTGTTTCTACTCCATGGCTAAAACTTCTGTTTTGCACTCAACAGTACTGTCATTATTTTCTCCACACGTAGTTTCCACTGAGAATCTAAGAAGAAAAAAAAAAGAAAAAAAAAAGAGCAGAGAAAGTATTTGTCAGGACATAACTGTGCTCCCTTTCCCTGAGGCTGGCTACTTTATGCTGGTAGGAATCTTGAGATCTCTTTCTCCCTCCCTTTCCTTCTCTCCTTCCCCTCCCACACCACATACATGATCTTCCCAGGAGGCTGCTAGGGCTAGAGCTGATTATTTAGAAATTCAGAGCTGTATTTTCTTTGTCCTTTGTGCAGATGGAAAAACTGAGGAAAGGACAATCATATCTGAACATCCTGCAGAGCAGAGAACATCATGAATCTCTAACAAGCCTTGGCTTAGAAAAACTTGACTTCTGCCTACACTCAAGTGAGCTCCTGCTGGTTTCTAAATAAACTCTTTCCCTACTCATGCACTCAGAGCAGTCTTGAGCATAATTATTGCTTCAGTTGTATTCATGAGGCTACTTTAACAAGATAACATTGTAATCTGAACACTTTTTCTGGCAGAAAGAGAGATACAAGGTTAACTGCTTGCTTTCTTCTCCTCTCAGACCTCTGTTCTCTACTGCCACCTCTTAGACACACTTCACACTCAATTATCTAAATGTGTATGGATCTGAAGCTATTTTATTGACATATAAAAGATGTTTCTCCTTTTATAGCCTCCAGATGTAAAAGAAACCTGGAGAGTCCTAGGTTTTCAAAGTCATTGAGCTGAAAACACTATTCCTCATGCATATCTGAGAACTGCCTTTGGACTTCAAGAAGATGCATTACAAAAGGATTCTGGTACCCTCCAAGCATCTTGGCTGAACACTGCCACCACGAGCAAAACCTGTGCTGATGATTACCTCTGTTCAGATCACTGAAAATTTCCACTGCACAAATAAGACAAAGACTTAGGTCTTGGGGCTTTAGAGAGAAATAAAAGTTTACGCTTTTCTGTCCATAAGTTGTTTTTGCAGTTCAGAATAAATTCTAGAAGAAAGGCAGATGATGGAAGAACTGGTTGATGGTTGTGCTGTCAGAGGGACCTCAACATGCTGGAGAAATGGGCAAAGAGGAGCCTCATGAAGTTCAGCAAAGGCTGAACTACAAAGCCTTCAGTGGGGGATGAATAACCCCAGGCACCTGCACAGGCTGGTGGCTGACCAGCAGGAAAGCAGCTTTGCAGCAAAGGTCCTGGGGCCCTGGCAACTGTGTGAATAACATCTGTGTTCTTGTTTTTATTAAACCACTGTTTGCATCATGCAGCAAAAGGTAAGATTCACACACTTCCAGGCTCTCTGGTCAAAACCCCACATGCAGGGTCAAGGATGCTATAAATGACTCCCAGTGGTGATGCACCAGATCCCAGCTAACTATAGCAATGCTCATCTTTTCCCCAGCCTCTCTCCTCCATGCTGTCTCAGAGGCTCCCAGGAGCTGGGGGGGTACTCAAAACCACATCATCTCTCCTTTCCTTCACCTCCTTCCTATCACCATGGGAAAATGACAATTCTTTGGAAGAGGCTGCTAGTAATCTGCACCTAAAGTAAATAAAAAACCCTCACTGACTCTGGGAGATGTGGAGTTCCAGGAGGTCTGTTTGTAATCTTATTTACACTGGAGTGGTTCCATTAGCCTCTGGGAAGCTAATCCTGATCTACAATTATAAAAATCAGATAGAAATCCAGAGCCAAGCTCATATTTTTAAGAGCTGCTATTACAAGATTCTGAAAACAACCACCAGACTGCTCCTATTAAATCAAAGGAAGCTGTCAAGGACTCAGACTATTTCAGTTAAGCACAGATCCAAGACTACTGAAATGGGAACAGGCATTTGAAACAATATTTCCCATTATTAAGCAAGAACTCATGAGATTTTTTTTATTTCAGCATTGGGCAATATATCCTAATTCAAAGTGATGATTAAAAAAAGCTCAAGAAAGTTTGAGAATTGCCCTTTGCAGTGCTGCTCTCCAATGTCTACTCTTGTTAACCTCTGAACATTTCATCTCTACCAATTAGCACTAGCACCAACTGCTGCTCATTTTTAAGGAGAAATGAAATGCTAGATTTTATTCATCATTACCAAAAAAAAAAAATCATGCAGGGAGGAATCAGGGAGAGTATTATTAAGGAAATAGCATTTTTTGACAGTTTGTAACACATTTGTCACATTGCAGACAAAGTTATAAATATTAATAACATTCATTGAGACCAGGACAACTCTAGAAGCATTGTTACTGAAAATCTTCAGTGTTATGCAAGACTTCTCCTAGCACAAAGAGAAATTATTTGACTATGCTCCTTTTACAAAGAGCTGTGCAAGGAAGTGTTCCCAGAGAACAGAAACATTCACCTGGCAGAGGCACCAGCTCTTGGGAACAGCATGAGAGGAGCAGCAGTCAAAAGGGTTTTCAAAAGAAGCAACTTTTCAATGAAAGATTCAGTTGCATCCAAACAGGAATCTTTTGGAAAGGTGCTGGATTTCCTAGAGAGGATCTGATTTTTCCCTTGGAATTCATTCATAGACATTTCTACCTGAAAATTCATTGTCCACAAAACTCAATTGCATCCAAGTCTGACTCAGCATATGAAAGAAGTATCCACAAAGGTATGACCTTTCAGTCAAAACCAACTGGTTTTTCATTTTTGTTTGTTTAGGTTTTTTATGTTTGGCTTTGTTTGTTTAGTTTTGTTTTTTTTCCTCCCAATTTATTCTTTATATTGTGTACTTTTTCTGTCTGTGCCCTTCACTACTTCTCTAACTTTGGGGAACTCACCAGCAACCTTTGGTTCTTGCATATATTCTCTCTCTTGTCATGCTATGAGGATGAAGAAGTGCTTGTAGAAAAGTCAGTCAGAGCACTTCCATCATTCAATAAACTTATTTTCTAAAACATATGCAATTTAACAGAATTGTAGATACAAAATAAGATCAACATAATGTTACACATGTGCTTACCTGGAGGCATTGCATGCCATTCAACACAGCAGTTTCTTCACAAAAGCAGAGCAAAGGCATTTGCTTTTCAATACTTCCACTAAACAAAGCACCAGAGGTTCATCAGAATTCTTCAGATCTTCATCAATTTCTTCAGACAGAGGCAGTCTCCCATTATATAAGTGAGAGTCAGGCTGTGTCACAGCAGCACAGGTAGCGAGCATCAGCTTCAGAAGATCCTCCAGAGCATGAATGTCTTAATTGTAGGAAATATTTATGGATTGAAGCAGCTCAGCCAAGCTTGGCTGCTGAAATGAGGGAGCCCGTCTCTCCCCAGCAGGCCACAACACAGGTGGCATTAGTTAGAGCATCTCATTCATGGCCCCAGGTGACCTGTTTTCTGTGGCTGCAGCACCTTCTAGAGCAGCTTATTGTTGCTGCAACTTTAACAATGACTGTCTGTGCCCAAATAACACTGCAGGTTTTCAGGAGCAAGAAGGGAGATAAAATGTCTTTTATAAAGTCATAAAGCTACACAGGGTGAGAGAAGCCTTCTACTTTGCACCCTGTCAGGTGGCTTATTAAGTCACACACTTTTATCTTCTGCTACAAGCGACTTGCAGTGTTGTCTTTGCATGAATACTACACAGTGATCTATCTCGAGGATGTTTTAAGCACTGAAGAGTACAACTACCCCCCAGGAGCTCTCCCTCGGGTTAAGCAGATGATGCCAGTATCACTTTGCACCTCACACCACATTTACTCTAGTATTTCTGACCACCTCCACTGGCCAGCTAGCACCACTCCAGCCAACACAGGACTGCTCAGGGCTACAGACTCAACTTCCACTTTCACACTGAAGCACAGATGAATGTTTTCCATGCAGATCCTAGAGCCCCCAGTGTAAGGGTACTTATGGGAATGCTTTAAGTATCAACAACACAGAAGAACTGAGCACTTCCCTCCCACCACTCCACCCCAGTTGCCCCTTCCCCACTTCTGCCTGCTCTTCAGCCTCCATTCTATTTTTCTATAAGCCCCTTTAGACAGTTTCACCTTAAACTTTCAATCCACTTTTCTCCTTTAGAGGCTCCAGAGCCAGGATGCAAGTCTGTAACAGTACACTTGCTTTTTTGAGGACATTTTCATAGTGACATGGGCAGATGACAGGAAAAGGCAGGGCAGAATCACAGTGGTTATAATTCCCAACGTTATGGGGAAGATGAACTATTTTCCCTCCTTTTCCTGTTATATTATGCCCTGCTATGTAATCTTTTGATTACAAGAAAATCTTCTTCTGGCTGATATGTTTATGATAACTTCAGCACAGATGAAAATATATCAGGGAAAAACTTTGAATTTTATATGTGGATTACCTAGTTAAAGTTTAATTAGCATTGTCTGTCTAATTATGGATTATAAAACCCATTACTACTATTAAGAAAAGTCAAAATAAATTAACAAACTCACAGCAGCATATATCAGAGGCTGTGCTGTACATGGTCTGCCTAGTAAGTTGCTGAGCATGCTAGGAAGATTTCTGCTGATGAAGTAATACATCTCTCTACAGATGTATTACTCTTTAAACTTCATTTCTTTTACACTTTTTCTTTGTTTTATATAATCACTGCGTACATTGTCATTTTTCTTTCCCAAAACAATTTGCCCACTCCAGATGACACTCATTCACCTACAATATCCTCCTGTCTGCAAAATCAGCTCCACACTTCAAGCACTCCTGAAGTGTTATTGTTCCTTGGGGCTGCAGTTCCCTCCCAGGGGCTCTATCATAGCCCAGCACCTTTGCAATAAGACACCATCAGAGCTCTTTAAGCATATTCATCAAATTATTCAGGGTTGCACTGAGCTGTTAAAAGTAAGTGTATAACATTCCACTCTAGAATACTTAAGATGAAAATGAGGCCAGTGGTTGTGGTTTGTGAGGTTGTGTTGGGTTTCTTTTAAATATATTATTTGTATTCTGGCTAACAAAGCAGACTGTAAAGCTTACAAAACTTGGTCTGCAGAGGTTAATTCACAAAGATACAAAAATGTTTGTTTTGAATAAAAAGTTACCTTTGGAAAACTTGCTTCCCAGAACAAGATGGACATTGATAAACTAAACCAAGTCCAGTGGAAGAGTCCCAAGATGACTACAAGGTCGCAGCACATGGCATGCAAGGAGATGTCAAGGTGGTCTCGACAAGTCAAACAGGAAAATCTTACTGTTATCCTCAAGAAAAGACAGAGACATTATTCTTGAAGATGCACAGAAAAAAAGACAAGGGGAAACAGACACAAGCTCCATAAAACACTCTGCAATCACAGTAGTCAAACATCAGAATAGGGCACAGAGAGGTGAAGGATCTCCCTCCACAAATAGGGAAGTTGGACTAAGTAAGCTCTCCAGGTGTTCCTCCCAACCTATTTTCTGTGATGAAATACAAACCCTTGCTGTGAAGACCCACTGGAAGTAACGTATTTTTAATTATAACAACCAGAATATATACACAATAATGTGTATTTTACATATACCAAAAAAAAGCCATACTGCTTTTCAAAATGCATTTACTGCAATAACAGAGGCAAATAGTCAGTAGTAAGGTTAAGTCACTAATATTAAGAAAAAGCCACAATTTGCATGTAAGTTGAAGCTAGAGGAAAGCCACAGAAGCTCAGTATTCAGAGACATGAATTCAAAGGATTTCATACCATTCAACTCATCTCAACATCACTACATCAAAATGGACTCTGGATTGCATATCTGGACCTAGATTATTATCTAGCACCCAGAAGCTTCAGATTCCTCTATTTACATTAGCTGTTTAGAGATATCAAACTGTAAGGTCAAGGTAAGTATTTTAGTTCTCACAACTACAGCCTCGTTTCACTAAAATTACCTTAATCACTAGACCAAAATGTTAAATTGTTCTTCACTTCAGGAGATGTGAACACTGAACTAACCGTAACAAACCTCTAACACTTTCAAAGTCAAAGGTTACTTAAAAAAAAAACCTTACAACAAAACTCTTAACAGAGGCTTATAAAGGTCTTTATAAAATAATCTCCATCACACTTACAATAGTAAGAAAATTATTCTGGTTGCTAGTTTTTAGTAAATATTAACTATTTTGTGTAATCTGTATTAAAGATGATTATAACTGTTGTAACTACAGTTCACATCTTATTTTGAAAAGGCAGACCAAGAAATGTATCAAGAAAAGCAGATTTTGCTGTTTCTTAATTAGTCCTTTTCAGTAAGGCCATGCTGCCTTGATAAGCAAAGCATGTTTGACACTCAGCTGAGATAGGATAGCAGGACAGAAGTAATGACTTGCATGCCATAAACACCTTCTTCGGTGATCACTTTATACTTGGGAACTGTACAATTAAACTGATTTAAGTCCCAAATTGTGTCATTCCATCCATCTCTTGAATGACAGTGGCGATCGTCTCAAAATTTTAATTGAATTGACACAAGAAAGTAGAATCTGAGCAAGTTCTGGACTGACATAAGAAATGCTTGATGCTTAATCTGTCATCTGTAATTATGAAAATACTAGATGTTCTTCAGAGTGTTTTTCACCAGGTCCATCAGAGCAACAGGTATTGCTGTACAGAGAAAACAGAACATATACAAATGGGAAATATGAAATACATCAAGTTTTGTATTCCCACAGTAAAATTAAATATGGCAACATTCAATTTCAGGAGGACTCACAGAGATTTAAAAAATCCATACACATTTTTAATTAATTTGTTAATACAATAAGCTCCTGAAATATACTTTTTGTGAACATGAATTGGCAATCACAATTATAAACAGAAAGGCCTCACAACAACTGCTCATAGGATGTCATTCACTATACATTTTAATTAGTTACTAGATTCTTTAATTTATGGTAATAACTTACCCAGTAAAATAGATACAGGAAATGATATTTCCTATTTATGTGTTAAAAGTTGTCCCAAGTATATCTTTACACTGTTTACACAAAACCCTGTATTACTGTTTAAAAAAAAGAACAGCTTCCAGGTAATCTAGAAGAGCTAAATCAAGTCACTCATACAAAATAAAAGTAGAACTCAAAATAGTACACATGGTATTAAAACCGTTTATCAGTGAGTAGAAGCAAACAGGTATTGGTAGCTACTCCCCATTCTCAAGAGCAACAAATATCTCTTGTGTAATTTTAATGTGATAGTTAATGCTACTAATTTGACTTAGTTAAGAGTAAATTACCAGTTTGTGTCAAGAAAAAGCTCCCAAGACAGAGCACAACACAAACATGCTAGGCAGCTGATGCTGTGCATCAATAACCCTGTTCTTTGCCTTCAAAACTCATCCTCCATATGATGAAGCACAGTGGCCATCTTAGTCCTTTTACTTAGTCTACCTTCTGCATTTAAGAACACTGTTTGGCCAACTCTCTCCACCTCTCCAGAAGCAAACAATCAGCTAATTCAGAGCAGAAATAAAACAGAACATCCAGCTCCTCCCTTAACTTGCCTCCCCTAATTTTTATCTGCTCCAAAATTACTACAGTCCTCAAGAAGTTAAAGGGATCTGCACTGGCCAACAGCACCATAAAGACTAACAGTCCTGGGAAGAGGCAAGCAAGTTGGTAGATCCTGTCTCTTTCCCTCTGATTATAGCAGACACTATGAAATCGAACTGGATAGCAAGAGGTAGCTCTGCACATCAAAGCAGGGAAGTGGTCAAGGCTCAGCATTCAAATCATTTGACATGAAAAGTATGAAGAGGGAGCCCAGAGCTACCTCTGGCATTTACTCTTTTCCTTGAGCAGCCCACAAATAGAGAGAAGCTGTTTCTTCAGATAATCTACCTCCAGATAGGTAAATGGATGTTGCTGTTCTAGGCACTGCTGGATAATCCATTACTGTTACACTGCCACCCTTCACATCTGAAGGTCTTAAAAAACAAAAAAATACAAAAAAACAACCCACACCAAAAAAAAAAAAAGGGAAAAAAACCCCACACGTGCCAACTTTCCCTGACTACTGTCTAACACTGGGGGAGAATTTTCCTTTTCTCTAGTGTGAAACTTATTTCAAATTTTACACAGCATTTGTAGAAACATTTCTCCTCATGTAAAAAAAGATCCTGGTCTCATGTGCAGCCTTCTGAAGATATCACTTGTCATTAAGCATATCCCAGTGGGCCCTAACTGCCCTCCCATTTAAGCCTCTGAGATCTGAATCCTAGTCTCAAATGCTGTTCTAGTCAAGCAAGTGCTGAGCAAAGAGCTGAGCAATTCCTGGTGGTATTACAATCACACAGACTTCTTCCTTGGCTGTTCTTTGTTGCATGACATCCTGCTAAAGCATCCTCCAACTGTGTAATTCTCAATGAAAAATAGAATTATCTACAAACCCACTTTTAGCTTTGTGGTGATAAATTATCACATCCTATTCCTCCCTCAGTGAGACAAAGTTATTTCTGTACAACAAGCTTCACATGATTTCAACCTAAGTGGTCATTAAGAGAGAAGAGCAGAGAGAAAATTCTGCAACTAGGACTTGAGACTCTGCATAAGCCATTGTGGTAACTGATACACTACTATCAGAGCTGTGCAGCCTTTTTCCTATTATTTGGCCATACCTTAAAAAAATGCATTCAATCAGCTTATGACATTTCCTTTTAAAAAAGAGATGCTATCAATTGGCCATCAGAAGCATTTTGTTACAGAAGACTATTGAAACTGTATGGTGGCAGTTAAAGGTATCCAGAATATTCCTCTGATATCTCAAGTATTTCTCTTCATTTAGGGAAATTTATGTACCTTGAAATTACCAGTTCTTTTGAAAAATAGAGAAATACATCAGAAACTATCTTGTTGCATGATTCCAAAAGGCAAGGAGGGAATATGCACATTGCCTTCTCAAAAGAGACTATAGCCTTTTCTATAACATCCAGTGATGCAAACTGAGACAGTACTTACCCTCAATTAGGAAAAACACCTGCAAGTATCCTTCAGAACTAAGATACTCAATAGTATTGTGTTTTCAACTTCTTTTCAAAGTGAACCAAAACTATATGATTTCACTTGTGTCACATTAACAGGCAAGACTCCTGTTCTAGTGAAATTCTTCAGCTATACAAATACAATACAATACTGGTATATATAGGTCTCATTCAGCACTTTATCAATATCAGTGTTTAACACCTTTTTCAGAGACAAGCAACAACTTCTCTGGCATACATGTGCATAATTGGTCAACTAATACAACAAAATTGACACTGTAACAGTAGAATACTGTTGGTGTTCTTTAATCTACTTCACTGTAAAAGAAGTTTCATCACATCCAACATCACCAGGTCTTCCTATACTTGAGCATTCACTGAACAACTGAACATGATAGAGAGATCATACTTTTTGATATATTTGTACTGACAATTATTATCCTGTACCAAAATCTGTAACACTCTGTATCTTCTGGAAATGAAGGGTGGAAAAAGTTGTAGACTGCATTTAAATCTAGAAATTCAAAATGACCCTTTGTGGCTACCTGCTTCAGAATTTAAACTTCAGAGGAAAAAGAGAAAGAAAAGACATTTAAGCCGCAGCTGAATTTGATATGAATATGTAAGCTATAGTAGAACAAACTTACAAATACATCTTTCTATACATCAATGCTGTGGCTGCTCAGGATTGATATTCATAGTCCTGTATATTTCTTTAAGAAACAGCAAGGCAGTGTCTTCAGATTCCCTATGGAGAGTGAGGAAAAAAAAAAATGTTATTTTAATATGGTTCATGTTCTAATTCTTATAAGCCACACTCCATCCCATTCCAGTTCTGGAATGCACAACCTATTGCCCTAGTACTTATCTTTCAGGAACATGGCCTTACCTCTACCAGTTTCCTTCACACTACAATTCTTCATCAGTTTTGCATTATTTCTGCTATGAGCCCTAGCCTATGCATTCACCTTTTTCTCCCCACCTCTGTTCTCCCTAACTTATATGCTGCAACTCAAAAAGCCCTTCTCTATCCACTTCTTTGATGTTACTCATTTGGCTTAAGTCTCCTCAAATAATCTATCACTTTTTGCCTGGACTGGTTCCTGAATATAATCCACAAGGATACATTTTACTTGTCAAGGCTTTCCTCCTTTACTTGCTCAGCTGCATCTATTAGCCCAATGACAAAACTCAGTTTTGCCAGTTCTATCAGCAGTATTCTAATTCTTCTCTCCTAACTGGCTGGCACTTCCTTGTAATTAGCCTATATTAAATACCCATAGTCTTCCTCTCTTCCTTACCACTAAAAAGTAGGGAAGTATTCAATTTATTTAAATATTAATATAATTCAAGTGTCGTGTTTCCAAGTTTCTGTTTCCCTCCTCTTTTCAAAACCAAAACTTCAGGCTATCTGAATTTAAATTTAACATGGATAAACTTAGTTTTCTCACTTGCCTATTTAAACACACACAAACAATGCAAATTTAAGAGTTACAAACACTAAAAAAATAGAGTTAAACAGGCAAATTTGTTGAGTTCCAAAGCTGCAGGAATTGTTAGATCAGGGTGGCTTCCTGTGGTTTTTAAAAGAAATGTCATAGGGAGAAAGTACAGGAGACTTAGAACTCTGATCCTCTAAATGTGAGGTGCATCATTTACAGAACCCTAATACAGAGTTAAATGTGCAAGCTAAGGAACTACAGGTATTTTCTACAACTGAGCATAGAAACAGTAACCACATTTCTTGATGGTCTCTGCTATTAAACAAGCAAGCAAACAAGCAAGCAGAAGGATCAGCACAGAAGTTGCATTCTAACACACAGAGCATTTCATTTAAGGCTTTCTCCACTATCCCCCTCAAAAACCCCCACCACTTCCCAATTCCAATGCTCTCATATTTGGGTCATTAATCATCATGCTTGTCTTCCGGATTTGAATGACAAAAAAAAAAAGCAGCAAGCTGGGGGTAGCAAGTTTTTAAAAACCTGGCAATGATCAGCTGCTGCCTCATGGAAAAGAACTCCTCATTCCTTCAGCTCTACCCATGAAACAGCAGTGCCACCACTGGGTCATCAACAGCTTGGGGAGCCCTGTCAAGAGCTCAGCGCTCAATAGCACTGGCACACATCAGCTCTGCAGCCTTAATAATCCCTTCTCTGGCAGCTACTGATCTTAAACAGTGTAAAGTGATCCTGACTTTAGTAAGATCCTTCAGGTAATGCTTTCAATTCCATATTTTAACCTCTGAAAAAAACACCTGCTGCTAAAAAACCTACTGAAAATTAAAACCTTCAAAAAATAGCATAGAGCACTGCTTGTTCAGCACCTGCTAAACTCAGAACAAGACACTAGTCACCACTCCCTCACCAACAGCACTTTGCACAGCTTGGCAACTGACATACAAGCTTGTCCATTACATATAAAGGTGTGTAAATTGTTATTTGGCAACACATCCTTTGCTCTACCAATCCACATCCTGTGTATTTTCATGTGCAACTCATAAGAGCAAATACAATAGGTCAATAGTTACTGCTGTTCCTGTAAATGGAATTATATCTCTATCCATTAGAAAGATGTAAGCACTCAAAAAAGTAAATCCAAACAGATAAGGCAATGGTGTACTGCAGCTCTGACTACATGTTGACACCAAACTCTGCTCCTTGTTCTATAAATTGTTCTGTATACAAGCAACCACTGTACACAAGTGGTAAATCACAACTATCCAAATTTAGAGAGTTTCACTGTGTCTTCGTGCTACTTTCTCATAGCAGAGAATCAATATCCAGCAATCTCCTCCCAACATGAAGAGGCTTTACAACATATTGTAGTCTTAATACAATTTCTTGATGAGGAGTTTTATATCAAAAACTACCCTTGTCAAAATGCTCTTAGAGCTCTCCTTGGTTTATAAATGCTTGTATCTAAAGGTTAGTGTTTTGAGTCTCAAAGTTCAAGAGAACAGGATGCAAAGACTTTATTGTAGATAGGACATTAGATTTGTTTACTTTGTGCTAACACAGAATTTTATGTTGAAATGAGGTTGGCTAATAGTGACATCTAGGTGTGACACCTTGAGACTGGCATTCCTGCAGTCACACACACACTGTTTATCTTTATACTCAAATCATCTTGATTATATAACACTTGAGCATCCAGAGTATAATGAATTTATCTTTAAGCTATATGTGTGTGTAAGAAGGCAACATCTTTCCAAACAAAAGGCCACTTCAGAATTAAGTGATGAGAAACCTGTATCCAACTCAGCAGTTTCCTATTCTAAACACTTTAAAAATTGTGAAGACACAGAAAACCCAGGTCTCAAGTCATATGCATACACATCGACCACTGGAACAACTCCTGTTCTGGTTGCTTTATAACTGGATAGTCCTTTTGCAACATTTAACTTCTCAAATCAGCAGCAATGTAAAAAAATAGATCTACATATATAAACCCAGTTATTCTTGTCAAAAGATATCTGAAGTGAAACACTAGGTGTGATTTTTGACAGAGATCACTTGAGTTTTCACTAGAAGATGCTCAAGACAAGAAATATGATTCTAGCTGTTACTGTAATGGTCACAGGTAAGCAACAGATGACAGGAGCAAGATAAGTGGTAGACATCATTACCAACATGTGAAGATGCACAGTTCTATCAGAAAAGCAGTATTTATAGAATCACAAATAGTTCCTCTTACCAGTAGCACAAATGACTCTGTAAAGCAAAAAGGTATTCATTGAAGCTTTCTATTGGTTTTTCTTGTAGAACATAATCAATGCGACGTCCTCCATTTAGCATCCCAACTTTCACTGCAAAATCTTCATCTTTTGGAGGATCTGGACTTTCAGTGATCTTTTCAGCTAAAATTAAACAGTTTAAAGATTTAAACTAGTTTCAAACACAGTCTGCTTGACTAAAATCAAGAAATATCACCCATTTTCCCTGCTATAATTCCCAAGTGCTTGCAATAAGACAATACTGACAGCCTCAATTAGTAAACCACTGCACAATTCAGAAAGGTTATTGGAACTACAGGCCTATTTCTTTCAAAAGAGTTTAAACAGAGTTTGAAGAACAGCTCACATAAAGTAGTAGCTGAGCAATTTTAAAAACAAACTATGTTTATATATAGACAGATCCTGTCATTCCACAAGCAAACAACCTGATATAATTTATTTTTACATCTCCCTTGCATAGAGTCAATCAGTATCCTCAACTTCAACCAGGAGGAATGTTTTGTCATTGTAAGTATACACAAAGCCACCATTACTAAACACTGACAGAGTCCTCCCCCTGAGGAGGAAAAAGCAGAAGAGACAGTGTGTGAGAAACTGACTGAAACCCCAATTCCGTGTCCCCCTGTGCTGCTGGAGAGGAGAAGGTAGAGAAAATAGGGAGTGAAGTTAACCCTAGGAAGAAAAGACATGTGGGAAAGGTGTTTTTAGATTTTTTTTTTATTTCTCATTAGTCTACTTTGAATTGACTGGTAATAAGTTAAACCAATTTTGCCAAGTCACATCTGTTTTGTCCATGATGGTAATTGCTGAATGATCTCTCCCTGTCCTTATCTCCACTCAGAAGCTTTTTGTTTTATTTTTCTCTCTCCTGTCCAGCTGAGGAGGGGAGTGATAAGAGCAGCTTTGGCAGGCACATGGCATCTAGCACAGAGGCCTCCTTAATAGGGTCGGGAAAATCAATAGCAAGCAAACACAAGGATACTCAAGTTTCTACTAATTTGAGATTGATTAGTTATAAGAAGAACAGCAATGTGTCCACATACCTTCTACCACTTGCTTTTCTTCTTCCTCTTTAATTTGGTTAGCTACTTTCTCCAGTTCTGCTTGTAGCTGAGTTGAAGATGTATGAGCACGTGCAAATTCATTAAGGGTCTGCCAGGCACTCTTCAAAGAGCTAATAAACCCCTGTTTCAGATCAGATCCCATGCGAGAGAGAGAGTCTTTTAACTCTAAGAGAAAAGATCACCACAAAAAAAGGCTTAAAACCATAAACTAAAACCAGAATCATGAAACCCTGTTCAACAAACATCCCAATTATTATGAGAAACAGGCCTGCTATGTCATGAATGTGTGTTTTGTGCTTCTCCATTTCATTCAAAAAGATTAATAATCAACACACAATTGATTTCTCACTGAATGGGTCAAGGAGTTAAAACCTACTAGCACAGGAAACAGTCCAGTAGCCTCCAAACCCAGAAGGGTCTACAAAAAATAGTTGTAACAGCCAATCCCTCAACACTACCATCATGCACAAGCACTCCAAAGATCCTACACTAAAGGAAAACTATGGAGAGACTAGTTGCAAACTCCAGCACAGCTGAAGAGACCAAAAGAGTTGCCAAGGTCTCCTGCAGTAGTGGTGAATGTGGAAAAGCACTCCCAGAAAACTCTAGTCCATAATTCTGCTACAGCTAAGTAACTGTGTCACCAGCAACCAAGCAACCACTCAACACTGGTGGGAAACTCTGAACAAAGGGGAACTCTTCACAATGACTGGTTAGAACCACATGGGTCTGTTAGATCAGAGCTCACAACTATTCCACAGACTATTCACCTACATCAAAGGAAAAACAGTAAAGAGCAACAATCCAGATTCTCCTCCTTTACTATACAACTCTACAGAAGTGTGTAACCCAAAACATTCCTTAACAAGTACTTTGTCTAGTCTAGGAAAGCAGACTCATTCTAATGCACCATTCTGAAGTACAGATGCTGCAGAATTTCTCTATCCAAGTGCCTGAAGACAGGCTTTCAGTAGGGCTCTGTGAACCTGTACAATGGTAATACTGTCAACTGTACAAGAAAAACTGACTTTCTTAATTAGGTATGCAAAATTGAAGTACAGCACTTTGATCTGATGTGTATTCATGAGCAAAACAATCCAGGCCCTTTCCACCAATGCTATGGAACTTTTTCCTCAGTATTTCCAATACCGAACAGACACTAAACACTACATGGTGGTCATTAGCGACAAGGTAAAAGAAACCAGGTAAAATTTAGTTTCTGTTTCACAACATCTTAGAAGTTGAGGTGAACAAGCAATGTACAGCCATTTTTAAATGGAACTTTGGTGATTAAAAGCTAAAACCTGGAGGAATTATGATTATTATATCTTGAATGCAAATGTGAATGCCCAACTTATGGGGCTGGGAGAAATCTCCTCTGATGTTTAGGAAAAACATGGAGTCAGAGATCCAGGAACATTAATCAGTCTCTTGAAATTTTGCAGTATTCTAGTGCATCAAATAAGTAAATTATGAATAAGAACCATATATGAAATAAGTTTTCGTTTTACCCAGATGAAGTCTTTTTCTGCCTTTATGATGTGGAATGAGAACTGGTTTTAAATCCTTGTCTTCGATGATCATTGGTTCTAATCTGTATGCTACTGGGTCAAGCTGTTACAGAAATAACACAGTGACATTTAGTTAGCATACAAATTATCACATTTCAGTGAAAAATACATCCCTATTTATGA
This sequence comes from Bucco capensis, assembly GCA_013396975.1. NCBI lineage: Eukaryota > Metazoa > Chordata > Aves > Piciformes > Bucconidae > Bucco > Bucco capensis. Next base: position 58,775 of record VWZO01016122.1, read on the forward strand.
TTAACAGAGAAGCATTTTTGAATTCTGTTCTACTTCACTTTAGAGAAATTCATTTTATGACCAATTTAAGTGTAAGATTAAGCAGTTTCATTAACTGGTTAGGTCTTGTGCTACAAGATTCTAAAGAGGAAACACAACAGTCAAAAAGGGCAGCAGAATTTTCTTGCACTCTACCAACATGTCATTGTTCAATTGTTAAATAAGATGGGACAGAAGAGGACATATGTACTGCATGCACTACAAAAACTTTAAGGATTTCTGAATTTCCCAGAATCTAAACTGGAAACTCAGAAAAAAAACCCTGCAAATGGCTCAAATACAAACACTACAAAAGTCTATAAGCATGGCTTGAAATTAATGATGAAAAAACAATTCTTTAAGGTCTGAAAATGAACAGGGCAAATATTATCAAGCTAACTCATGCCTAGAATGCTAGATATGGACCCTACATAGGTACAGCCAGCTCAACTTCAGTTTTGCAGTGAAGACCACAAATATGGAATATATATTTCAGTTGGGTATTTTGGGAAATGTATATAGGGGAACAGGACAAGTAATGCTCAGAGGTCAAAATTTAGTATTCTGCATTGCTGTCATCTGCATCAACTAAAATCAAACCTCCAAAGTACTGCTTACTCACCGGATGATAGATATTGAAGAAACCCTTGCAGGTAGGAAGTCTGTAGTTTTCATCAATCTTTTCCACACCTCTCACAGTAAGGAACACACCAATAGGAGACCCAAGAGCAAAGAAAATATCTGGTTCAAAGTCCAATGCATTGTAAACCACAGAAACCTACCAGACAGAAATCAGATATTTAAACTCTCAGAACTGCCAGAGCTAGGAATGAAAATCTAGTTGTGTATTAAAATCAACCACATAACAGTAGAAATGGATCAATTTAGGCTGCCACGTTAACTGTAAAGCCACAGAACCACACAATATTATGTCATCTACACAGTTCTGATTCTGCAACAGAACTGTGTTTACAGCTCACTCACTGCTGAAAGAAAAAGTGAACTATAACGGCATTCTTGTTATAGTAAGTTTTGCTTATCAGTAACCTAACTCACTCTGCCAACCCTCCCTCCTACCAAAGGGTCAAGTTCTACATAAACATAACTTCTGTACAACAATCAAGGGAAGTAGCACAAAGTCATCAACATTATTAAAACAAAACAAAAAAAAAATCCAAGACAGCATTGTTCCAAACGAATCATTTAAATCTATGTCATCTCACCTGGCCAGTTCCAATTTCGAAATACTCATAGTCAATGTTCACAGAGGAAACAGAGGCACCAACTGGAAGTCTCCTCTTGGAATGCAGCTGACCAGACTCTGAAGAGGAGACAGAAGTAACTGTCTCTTTTGCTTTCTGGGCATCTTCTTGAGTTTGGAGTGTGGCAGCCAGCACTGCTTTCTTTTCTGCTATTGCTTTCTTTTGTTCCTTTTGAGAAAGGTTTCAAAATCAGAAAAAGAACCCGCCACAGAATCGCCACAACTCTCTCCACCAGCAGCTCCCTATCCTTCTTGAGCTGGGGTCCCAGAACTGGACACAGTATTCCAGGTGGGGCCTCAGCAGGGCAGAGTAGAGGGGGAGAATAACCTCTCTGGATCCGCTGGCCATGCTCCTCTTAATGCATCCTAGGATGCCATTGGCCTCTTGGCCACAAGGGCACATTGCTGACTCATGGTCATCCTCCTACCCACCAGGACTCCTAGATCTTTTTCCCCAGGGCTGTTCTCCAACAGATCAGTTCCTAGCCTGTACTGATCCATGGGGTTGTTCATTCCCAGATGCAGTACCTTACACTTACCCTTGTTAAATTGCATTAAGTTTCTCCCTGCCCATCTCT
>VWZO01016122.1:61684-104048 GCA_013396975.1 Bucco capensis
GGTACACCACACCAAAAAAAACCCAAAGCAAAACAGAGTTGCATATCATTTAGTCTTGATGTCATGCATTCATTATGTTACTTCTTCAACTGCTTTCATGCCTCTAAACTCAAAGAAAAAAAGATGACCATTACTGTACCAGAGACTCCATGTCCATCCTCTCCTTTTCAAATGTACTTGCATACTCTGACAAATTCAGCATTTCCAGAGTCTTCTGCAAAGCAGGAACATCATCATCTACTTCAGGCTCACAAAGGTCATCACCAGAAGTAGTAATGGATGAGCCCAAGGAACTGGTATCTTCAGTCATCTTAATAAAATAGCACACAGAAACAGAATCATCATCTAACGGTGAAAAAACAACATGCAGCAAGTAAATCCAAGTTTAATTTTACGTTCTCTTAAAAACATCATTATGTAAGCTTTGTATATTTATGTCCATTTTTAGTAAAGCAGGATACAGATTTTCCATTAATAATAAGCCAGCAAAATACATATTTGCCTCTTAGTAATCTCTAAAAGGTTTCTTGAGCTTTCCACTGGTCTGTGTTTATAGCCTGCACACAGATTGCCACCCCCACCCCCCCATTACACATCTCCCCCATCATTCAAATACCACTAAGACCAAGTTATGTGTCCACAAGGAGCAAAGCCAATGTTCTGATTAAATCCCATTACTGGCCTATTTGGAACCTGAGAGAGATGCAAATTGTTTGTCCTGACAATTGACACTATTTACAAAACTGTGCATTTCAGCTAACATGTCATAACATATCAGAACCCACAACGGGGTTTCAGCTAATACATTCTGAAAACTTAAGGAAAAAGTTGCTGGAAATATCAGATCTATTTGCCTGGAAAGACAATCATGCAAATTACCTGTTTATCTTGAACAGCCATGTCCTTTACAGCCCCATTAACAGCAGAGAATGAGCCAGCACTCACTGATGAGGCCAAGTCCTTCTGGTTAGACAATATATCAAATAGAATTAAGGAACCTGAAAAAAGGAATTAAAGTTGCCTTGGAAAAAATGTCATATTTTCCTGGCCCCAAATCCCAAGCAAGATTTATATGCAATAGTAATTGCAAAATATAGATGAATTGAAAAGATGGCCAAATTAAAACTAACGTACTCATATTAAATTGAGTATGACTGTCAGCAGAAGGCAAGTTTTTATTGCCCCTTTCATGCTTTATATAGTTGCCATGATTAAACTCTCTTTTCTTAACCATCTTGGACTGTTTTCCAAACTGAAGGGAAAGTTCCAGCCCAAACCAGTATGTTGTTGTAATACTTATTCTATGTTCCAAAAAAACTATCTTACTTTTATTTAGCTGGGTTTCTGAGACACAGAAGTTACCCACCTAGCAAGACACCAGATAACCTGTCAGCTTTTACATACAAACTAGACACTGAGTCTTCGTGAAGGAAAATAAAGGGGAAAGGGAGTGCACACATCATAGAATTGTCAGGGTTGGAAGGGACCTTAAAGATCATCTAGTTCCAACCCCCCGGCCATGGGCAGGGATACCTCCCACTAGATCAGGTTGCTCAGAGCTCCATCCAGCCTGGCCTTAAAAACTTCCAGGGACGGGGCTTCCATCACCTCACTGGGCAACCTGTTCCAGTGTCTACCACCGTCATGGTGAGGAACTTCTTCCTAACAGCCAACCTAAATCTCCCCTCCTCAAGCTTGTGTCCATTACCCCTAGTCCTATTGCTGCCTTACATCCTAAAAAGTCCTTCATCAGCCCTCTTGTAGACCCCTTTCAGATACTGGAAAGCCACAATAAGGTCTCCTCAGAGCCTTCTATTCTTCAGACTCAATAATCCCAACTCTCTCAGCCTGCCCTCACAGAAGAGGTGCTCCAGCCCTCTTCTCCTCATCCTCATGGCCCTTCTCTGGACACATCCATAACATTCTCTCATAGTTTTATAAACTTAAAAAATAAAGTTATTAAGAGGTGTTTTACTTTCCATCAGCCATATTCTGAAAGACAATCAAGCCCTATCAGCTAATTTTAGCCTTATGCTTAATGAAGGCTCTCTTTCCCTTAGTGTAGGAATGCTGGCTTTATCCTAAATCAGTTCCTTAGAGAATTACCTAAACTGTGGCCAGCCACAGAGACTCCTCCTTTGAAGCCTGGGTTGCGACTCATGAAAAGGGCATACAAACGATTCATTTCCATGCCCACTTTATCCACAATGGTCTGACAGTAGGTGGGGCTGTTGTAGAACAGGATGTCAAGGAGCGTTTCATTGGTGAAGTGACGCAGGCGCCCGATGCTCGGCAAAGTGATCCTCTTTATGTTCCTAGCAACACCAAATTATTAGAAGCAAATACAGATAAGAATGTTGTTCACTTCTGAAAGGATAAGTGGCAGAACTGCAATGTAAATACTACAGATATGGTCTCTACAGAGATTAAAATATATAGCCTTCTGGTCTCATTGCATATTCATCTAGTAGTGCTATCTGCAGAGTGTATGTATTTAAGAAAGATACAATTCCCTTTTTTCTCTGTTCCAGCACTGCTCTCATATATAGTAACAGGGAAGTTTGCTCCTCATAGACAGTAACAGGGAAGTTTTGTGAGCAGATTGGTTGAAGTGGAAGAGAAAAAGAACTCACACAGAGAAATTGAAGGGGAAGTTGAAGTAACAGGCCACATAATACTCTACTTTGGCAGAAAAAGCTTGGCATAACCATCTGCCTGCCTGGATTTAAGACATCTGTGATGGAACTGCTAGAGAACTGAGACTGCCTTAGTTAGCATTGCCTGGTTTAAGTAACAGAATACAGATCTTTCCTCATGATAATGCAGTGTTCAAATGTGAATAAAAGACTTTAGGACTTAACTGAGCTAGAACAGTCTGGACAACACTAGCCTGTGCTTTTAGTTGTACAGATTGCTACCCTCACAATTTCTACTTGCCTATCCTTGAGCAAGAGAAAACAACTTGAAAATGTAAAGGGGCAAACAATTAGGCACCAAGAAGTGATTTTAAAATTGATTTTAAAGTGCTGTAACACTCCTACCCAAATACAGATAATTTGTTTCTGTATTAAACAAGAACAAAAAACTATCTTAGCTGCCTGATGGTAATTCAGGTACTACTCTAGGACTGGAGAAAGGGCTCAATGCCTTCCTCAGAAAGAGGACACTGATATCCCCTAGGGTCAAGTCTCAGTCAGACTGCAGAACGGTATAGGAGAGAAAACTCTCCACTCTAAATTGTATATACCTGTTGCTAGACAGCAGATCTCCACACTCACCACTTCATGCTTAAGATTACTATCTCTACACATTCACTCATCACTATGTATCAATGCATTAGCCACTTTCATGAAAATACAGTACTGAAAAGGTTTGTGTGTGTACATGTATCCTGACACTCAGTGTCATGAAAATAAACAAACTACTCCACACACCTTTCCAACATTCCTTATACTCCTCATCCAAATGTTAATTTAAAAAAAACAAAAAACTAGTGATTCTCTTGTAACCTAGTCACACCTTTATTTATCTAGCCTCAAACACACATGAACTTTTCTTCTTATCCACTTCACAAAAAGTGTTATGCTGCAGCTTGTATGAAGTTCTCAACACTAACCAATATACTCACCTGTCTACACCTGTTGCATCTCCATGCAGAGAACTATGCCAATGAACTGGCAGGAATTCCACCCTGCTCACTTTATGTTCCTCTAAAGACCTCCTGAAATGAGTCTGCAACAACTTCAGTGAAACAGACCTAAAATCATCAACTGTAGAGAAAAAAAGTAATGAAAATCTATTAGTAGCAGTACCCAACTAACACACAATTACAAATATTCTTTTTCTTCTTCTTTCTCTTACCAATTTCAGACATAGTGGGAATACAACTGAAGGAAACTGAAAAGTGAAAAATCTTTTCAAGTATTACTCCTCTAACTGTAAGAAAATATTTTTCTTTAAATGTAGAATTTTCAGCAAGCTGCTGTTTATCTCACAATGAATGCATTTTCACTCCACAACCAGACGTTGCCTTCTTAATTTACTCAGTTGTGCTAGAGTGTATTTAGACAACAAAACAAAAAAACACCAAAAAAAACAAAACAAAAAAAAAAAACACCTCAGAGAAACCAAACACACATACTCACACACCCCAAAACCCAAACCACTCTTCAAGTCTAACATTGAAGACTAATAATAATAGTTAAAGCTGTAAGTCTGACAAAACACAGATTCTGCTTTTGGAAAATAATCAGGAGAAAAATTCTACAAGAAATTAAACTTCTTAACATCAGAGACTTTAAAAAAAGTAAAAGATATGCCTCTCTGAATATGAGACAGAGACCCACATTGAAGCAGTTGAGAATACAACTGCTTATAAAACAAGCAAAAACTTACCACATTCAACAATACTTCTAAATCTCAAGTCGCATACAGGACCTATGCCATGAACCATAAATACTAGATGGTCAATTTGAGACATTTCTCCTGTAGAAAAGGAAATAAGGCATCAGAGTACCAATACATACTCCAGTGGTGAAGTTTAGAGTCAAGCAACATTTAAGATATACTTGCTTTACAAAGCCTATTATATAATATGACTCAGGATATAACATAGCCACAGGACTCCTTTGATGAAAAAAAAAAAACAAAACCAAAACAAAAAGTAAACCACACCACCACCACACACCAAAGCCAGATAAGCTCTTTCAAGCAGCTTAGATTAAGGAACAACTTTAAGTGCATTGCCACTCCACCCACTATTGTCCAACTTTTGCACAGAACTGAACTTACTGCTCAAGCTGCAGACCTACATACATACCATCAGGAATTTCATCATGGTCATCATCAATTCCACGTTTTACCACCCTTGGTCTTGCCTGACCATCTTGAGTGGTGCCCCATTCATCTGGTGTGGTAGAAGGTTGGAACTGAACTATGACCTAGAAAAACATACATCATCCAATTATAAAAACAAAAACCCCCTTCTGAATCATGCTGCTTATGAAAAAAGCACTGTGCTTCTCAGAGAAGGACAATATCTAAGGTAGCCCAGAAACCAAAGTGAGAAATTCAGTAGTACAGCTGTTCATAAGACTTAGACTAACTCAATATGGTTTACTGCCACTAAGACACCAAGTGGTTTAAGCATTCCTTCTCTACTTTTTTACTGGTTAGAATCCCTAAGCCAGCATTCATAAGTGCTTAAAGCAGGAGTATCTATGATCCTTTCTGGCCCTTGGATTATTTTATTTATTTATTAATTACTGCACTTGTGATAAGTGAACAGTTAACAGCATTGGTCAGTAAGGCTGAAGTCCATGTTTTAATCACGAGACTGTTAGTAGTTTAGAACAACTTCTAAAGCTTTTTTTGCTATACTCATGGCCTAAAAATAGTTGCGGTGGAAGACTTCTCAGAGCTTAGATACACAAACCAATTACCTTATAGTTAGATTAATGCTCTTCTCCACATGAAAGCTCTTAGTTTAAATTACCTTCCATTTGGTATAGACTCCGAGGTTAAACTACTTCAAATGGCCTCCTGTCTGCTGCCAGTTACACTTAGTCCAAATATTTACTATGTAAACCCTTAGCCTTTTTAGGTTTCAGAAAGCATTGTCTTTTAATCACACAGCACACCGAAGCAAGCAGGGGGTCAGTGTTCTGTAAACTTTATCATCTTTAATGCACACATATCCAAAACAATCGACAAGTATATTTCAAGAAAGACTAAGACTGCATTCAATTTACACTTCCATCCATCTGCTCATTCACTCTTAATGAATTCCATGAGAACCTACTGCCAGAATCTATTACCTTGGGATTATGCATAACAATTGTCTCCCCATTTGGGAACTCAAGTCGCCGATGCCACTGATTTGTAGTTACAGCCCTTTTATATTCTGCCTGAAACAGTAAAAAAATTACACACAATCAGTATGCCTTCTCAGACCAACTATTTTTTGGCCTTATGCATTATCTGCAATGTTAAGGTTGTAATTTACATAACTGTTTATACAAAAGTGTCACACGAAGCACCACACAAGTCAGTATCAGGTCACAGCAGTGCATGACCTATGCATGACCAACATAGTCCCTCCTCTTTCCAGGATTTGCTTACTTATGTTCCAGAAAGTCCATTCTGGAAATCACTTCAATGAAACAAAGAAATATTTCTAAGGTCAAGAATACAAAGAACTATCAAGCTTTTCATGAAGTTTATGTAAAGGTAATACTAACCTCTAGCTTCTCACTAAAATCCTCAGTGTAAGGAATAAACCTGCTGTCCTTTTCTCCCTTGTAAAACCACATGCATCGTCTCACTTCAGAAGGCTCTTCTTCCCAGTACACAGCTTTCCTCATTCTGTCATACAGGTATATATCATAGCGTCCCCCATCAGTGCTCAGAACCACACTCTCAGGATCAGGCTGGACTATGACACAAAAGTGATGTTTGGTTACAGTACTAACACATATAATCTTTTAGTCTCTCTCACCCCAGCCCCAGTCACTTCTGTGATGAGTATTAGACCATCAAGACAGATAGTTATACCAGCCAACCATTGTGTTGCTCCTAAAACACTTCTATATGCTCTGCACACAACAAAAAAAGCTTTGAACAACTCCCAGATAAGAATACTTACTCCAGAGCTGACAGAGTGGAAAAAAAGGCAAACCAAGGCACAGATGACTAGAAGTTCTGCATGAGAATGCAATATTCACTAGTGATGTACATCTTAACACTGACAGCTTCAGGCAATAGATAATGCAAGTGAACTAAATTAAGTGGCACAAATTCAAGACATGTATTAACTACTGCCACATCACTCTCATACATGCGAGGCATTAACACAGTATCTTCCTTCTAGTCCTTCTGTTCACCTCTGAGTAAGGCACAACTTACCAGAATTATAGACTTCCTCTAGTTTTGCAGAATCCAGAATGCTGAATGGCATCCATATCTGCTTGTCCTCCACCTCCTTACAGTAAAACCAGTGCGGCTGAACTGGCTCATATTGGTTCTGCAGCAAAACAGGTGGTACCTGGACCAGTGGACCTGCTGGCCTGGGAGCTTGGAGCTGCTCCTGTGACTGTGGAAACTGAAAACACACATGGGTTCATCACCCCAATATCACTTTTTTTTTTTACAGAACTGATCTATACTTTGCTATAGAGAACACTCTGAGCCTTTATTTCTAATACTTTTTTCTTCCCCAAGAACATTCTCTTTCATGCTAAAAATGTTACATACAGAGAAGTTGTCCACTTGATCATGTTTTTTTACACTTTTTCAAATTGAGAAAGGATGTGAATTTCACTCCCATAAACATTGTTAAAAACCATTATTTGTCTAGCATCTTGACTACCTAAATCCAGTTAGATTTAAGATACTCTCTTATATTTTCAAAACTCAGGCTGAGCTTACTTCTTACAGCCACCAAATATGAAAATAAATACACAGTATTCTCATTATTCATTTATACATAATGACATTTTTGCATGAAGATTATCAATTTTAACAAATGGCCACTTCAGTAATAGCTCTCCTCCTGCAAAGGCAAACTGCAAACTCAAATACAGCCTCCGTGATGCAAGAAAAGCAACTGATTTTGAAAGGGACCAGAGCCTATAAAAAGCTGATTTCAAACAAATTGCAAAGATCCCAGTTAGTACAACTAAAAGCAAGTTATGTCAGCAGCAGCAACTGCTTTGATTGATACATTTAAAGAACAAAACAACTAATATATTGTACCATATATAAAAGCAAGCAAACAAGTTCTGAAATTCTTTAATCCAGAACTCCAGATTGTTGAGGTTCTACTGCCTGTGCTACGTTTTTTGTCATTATTTGTTTCTATTCTTTATTCACAATAGCAGTAATATAGCAATAGCTCGGGCAAAATAAAAACAATGCTGTTTTCAAGGAAAGCCCATCAGGTTATTACTTATCCATTCACATTGTTTTAATAATGCTTTTGTGAAGGTTAAAAAGAAATGGAAAAGTAATGCTTTATATCACACAAAACGTTGTGTTTCAAAGGATTTGCTGATAATTTATGTGACTTAAACGATAATTTCAAAAACCATTGGCTTCGCCAGCAGTATCAGCTTGAAGAGAGATTTTTAGCCCACATCTTTCAAATGGCTGAATGACCTGATTTACAGCAGAGGCACAAACAATGCAGGGGCACAAATGAAATGCTAGCAAGTTCAGTAACAGACAGAAAAGAGCAAGAGAATTTAACAATCTAGGTTTGGTTTTGACCCCAGAGGCTCACACAGCTACAGGCTCAGCATACAACTCACTTCAAAGATCAGGAAGTTTTCCTAAAGCAAAAGTTCCAGGCTAGTTCTAGTGAAAAGATTTTGCTACCAGAAATAGTTCAAGACCTTCTCTAGTTTTTTTTTGTTGTTGTTGTTGGGAAAGAAAAGTCTTCAGAAGACAAAACGTGCAATTCGAAGAGGAAAGTGACTTAAATTGTTTTGTTCTGGTACCAGGACATGAAGAATAAATCACATACCTCTGTCAATGATCCTGGAGGGGTCTGATACATCTGGACAGGTGGAACAGAGGATGGCTGGTGAGCAGGAGCAGGACTCTGTTGCAGCTGCGGTGGAGTAAGGTATGGGTTAGCTCTGCTGCTCAGAGTGGTGTGTCGATAAGGGTTATATCCTTGCTGAGCTGTTCCTTGGGGCAGAGCAGATGTGTTTGCAGGTGGGGGACAGCTTTTGGAAGCAGGATAAGCTGGAATTTGCCCTTGTGAGGTAGGTGGTGCATTGTAAGAGGACACTGACTTTGGAATGTGTGGTGAAAAGGTATTTTGCCCATCCTGTGACCCAGACACAACTGGCAGTGAAGTTGGAGGCCTGGACAATGCTGGTGCTCCAACAGGTGGTGAAGTTGTTAAGGGTGGCTGCCCAATACTTCCAAATGGATCACTGCTACTGGGTACTTGAGAGAAATAGTTGAAAGTCTGTGGTGGATTTGGGCTGGCAGAAGTCTGACCCAAAAAGCTGTCCTCTTCACCAACGTCTGCAGAATCATCTGCAAAAGCAAACAGATCACTAGAGATACTGTAAAAGATTCAAATCAATTACTGCATGCAGTCAAAGTGTTCTATAACATTATAAGCTATTACCAAAACTCTGTTCGGCCCCATGAAGATAAAAATATTACAAAGCTTACATATCCTTGATGATTAAACACATAAGATATTAAAAACATAAGATATCAAGTCTTCAAGAGCATCAAGATTAACCAATCAGTGTACACAGATAAAGTAACAAATCTGAAACAAGAGCCCAAAGTATGACTCAAGTCAGGACCTTTCTAAGCCAACCTGGCAAAGATCCCTGCTTCCAGGCCACTAAAATCCCTTCTAATTTTTCTTATGCCTACCAAATGCAAGATCAAACTCAAAGGCAGAGCTTAAGGACGTTCCCAAATAGGCCAAACCTATTAGCCAATCCATTCTCACCTGCCTCTTCAGCAGAGCTCTCACAAGGTTTCTCATTTGACTTGCAAGGTGGACATAACTCATCACTCCAAGTCATCTGATGAGCAGGACTCACTCCAGTTCTCTCTACAAATCCTACTCTAGACTGGCATGAGCGCTTAATCTCTGGTGCAGAAAAACAAATCCCCATTCCACATAAATGCAACATAGGGCTTTAAAAGGCGTGAGGCCATAACTGCCCTTTTACATTGAGAAAATACATAAAATAGGTCCCGGTCACAGAGTTTTCTGCTTTGCAATGATCTCATAACAAGTGAAGGCGGGGGGGGCTGTGGGGGAAAGAAAAGTGGTCTGACATTATCACAGGTCTCATAGTAAACTCAGTTAAACCTGTGATGGTCTGAGCATTGCTGTTTGCCTGCTGAGGGAACAGTACCTTGCAAGCAGCAAGGTGCAGAAGTTGAAGAGTTGTTATCTGCTCTGGCAATCAAATAATCTCCAGGCCCTGGGAGAGAAACCAGAGAGCTATCACTGCTTCTCTGTTACTCAGTTCCCAGCCAAAGAAAGAGACCAAGCATCACTGCTGCTACTAGCAGCCAACAACAAATGTCTTTCATCTGCAGCCAACATAACTGTAATCTAGAGCATCAAGGGAGCACAAGGGAATCCACAGAGAAGGCTCCCTAGGAAGCTGCTGTTCTAATTAATTAATCGAAAGAAGCAACAGCCATGATTAAAAAGGACTATTTTAATCATCTTTTATTTACTGGTCTTTTCAGACGGTGTCAATTTGAGGCATAAATGCAGTTATTAATTTCTCTTACTTTCACCTACAGGAGTTTATCTCACTTGGAGGAAGAAAACAAAAATCTGTGTGAACTGTCATGTGCAGAATACAAAAACCATTTATATGCAATATGACCACTATGAAGTCAGGCCTATATCCCCCACCTATAAACAGAATAGCCACTTACACTAAAGAAAAGGTCTCAACAGTAAAATCCTTCCTTTCACATTTCATAAACATTGTGGAACAGAGAGAAGCATACTGTATACCACACTGTCAATTCTCAGCTTTCCAAAATAACTAGTAGCAGAGCAGGTAATTCACCTCACCATGTTGGATCACAATAAACACATAGCAACGTGCTGAAGAGTTTTCAAGGCCATTACCAAATGCCCATTCACAAAACACCTCCTACTAGCCAATTTCAACAAGGTATCTTTCCTTGCAAAACAAAGTTGAAAAAAGCTCTGTCAAAACAAGTACAGGTATACAGATACACATACACACAGTTTTCCAACACAGTACATGACTTTCTGCTTTGCCTTTTCTAATTTTGCAAAAACTGCATTGGAACATCATCCCAGAAACACAAGCACTTCATACAAATTTAGAAACCTCCTAGGAGTGTACAACTTGGACATACAGGGGCAGTATTCTGCCCATACACAAAACAGTCTTTCTTCAACAGTGACTGTGCAACAACCTCCTGTATACCTCACCCTTTTCACTCAGATAGTCACAACCACAAGTGACATTAGTCCACTTCTTGACTGGAAACACTCCTCTTTATCTAGAGTAAGTATATTGGTTACTTTACCCACATCTGAGCCAGAGACCGTGTCTTTTATCATCAAACTGCAGGGCACAAAATTATTACTTACTCTTGGAGCTGCAACAAATTTATGACTGCACACAGCTCCTAATGTTGGCTGGCAGATGTCAAACAATTCCTGAGATCAATTCTTACTACGTTTACATAAGTTAAAATTCAAACTCAAGATCTTGTTTGTTTTAAACTATGATTCAAAATGCAAGCTGCTTTACACAGCCAGATCCCTATGACACCTGGCTGGACAAATGGTGAGCACCATGCAAACAGAACATTTAACAGGATGTAATCCTTACTTTGGACAGACAGAATATGGCACAACCTCTGGCACTGCAATCCACTCCATCTGCAAAACTACAAATCTTCATCTAATCAAATTTTAAGTGAGATGAAAGAATATATGATTCACCATATGAATGAAACCCCATCAGATTTTCCCCTGTCTAGCTTAAAAGTCTTCAGGAAATTGCCACATAAGACTCATCTGTGCAAAGCTACTGGCCAGACCAGCACTTAATTTTTACCCTTTTTTTCCATGAAAAACAATGCATATTTGCAAGAAAAAGTATAAGGATTGCACAAGGAAGCTGTAAATATACCAGCTACCTAGATACCTCAAGTAATTAAGAAAAGTATTGTAATGCTTTTATCCCTCCCACCCAAAAAATGTAGTCAATCTAAAAAAATGTTTCATAGCCATACTTGACAGACATTTTATTACATCTACAGAGATGAACTCCACTGATTTCCAGCTATATTGAATCTTACTTCAGCTAAGAAACAAGAGCATTGATATCAAGTCTTGGATTTTGGACTCAACATATCAATGCAGTAAAATTTCTAGATGTATTTATAATGTGTTCAGCCTGAGATTAAAGCCTAAACAATACCAGAAAAATTCATACCTTTCTCTGAAACTGTTTGAGCACCAGATTTTAAGTGGCAAATGCATGTAACACCATTAAGGCTTCAGTAGTAAAGTAGATTAAAACCACAGTTAAATTCACAAGGAAATTTAAGGTGTCTGCTTAACATGCTATTTCCACACAGGTAAAACAGAAGATAAGATGGAAGAGGAGCTTTAAAAAACTGAAAATACTAATGAAATCCTGAATGGAACTACTGACAGCTTTTGATTACTAAAACAAATATGCCAATCAATAAACGGATAACATAGAATCATAATGGTTGGAAAAGACCTCTGAGATCACTGAGTCCAACCATCCACCCAACACTGCCTTGCCCACCGCTAAACCATGCCCCCAAGCATCACATTTACACATTTTCTGAACACTTCTAGGGACGGTGATTCCCCCGCCTTCCTGGACAGCATTGTTACAATGCCTGATAACCCTCTCAGTGAAGAAATTCTTCCCAATATCCAACCTGAACCTCCCATAGTGAAACTTGAAGCCATTTCCTCTTGTCTTATCGGTTTTTACCTGGGAGAAGAGGCCGAGTCACATCTTACTGTTGTATCAAAGAGTGTGAGACATGACATAGAATAACAGGTGGATATTGCCTAGTTTTATCTGGATTGAAGTTAATATGATAATCATCCCCTCTCCTTACAGGCAGGACTATACCCCAGACTTTTAAGTAATAAGTACACGCAAGAAGACAGAAAATAGAGATCGTAATCGGCTTGTCTTTCCTGAAGCATCAACTCCCGGCAGCTAGCAGTGACTCTTATCTCACAGACATAAGACTCGGGTCTAACCGGCACGCAGCGGGCCCAGACACCAACCAGGCCCGCGGCAGCCCCTTGCAGGCCCCAGTTCGGCTCCTCAGGGCTCCCACCGACCCCACGGCCCGTTACCCAGCAGCGCGGAAAGGCCGCGCAGAAGCCCGGTGGGGCAGAGCCCTCAACCCCACCGCACCCTCCCGCTTCCCTCACAGCAGCCCTTCGGCACCCCACGGCCTCCCTCCCTACCGGCAGCCAGGAGAGAGGGGTTCTGCGGTATAGCCGGTGCCTGGCTGACTGGGATAAAGGGCACGGTGAAGTTGAACTCGGTAGCTGAGGAAGAGAAGAGCAAGTTGGTGCCACCGGTAGACCCAGGCTTTGCTGCCGCCATTGCTGCACCCCAGCCACGTCCCTTCCCTCGCGGCGGCCCAGCCCTTTCCGCCCTCAGCCTTTTTACCCTTTTCTAAGATGGCGATGACGGCAACGCGCCCTGACGGCCGCCCCGCGTACGGGTGAAGAGGAGAAGGCGGGCCCGGCTCTGTCAGTGCCGCCATTGCCGCAGGAAGAGGAGGAGGAGGAGGAGAAGGGCGGAAGTGAGGAGCCTCTGTGCTAGGCTTGTGAGCGGGAGTTGGCGGCTGTTAGGGCGCCGGCAGCCACCTGCCTGCTCTCGTCCCCCGCGGCGAGGTTTGTCCCCGCCATGCCGTGTGTGGCCGACTGGCTCAACAACCCCTTCAGCATCGTACAGGGCATCTTCGGTGAGTGCGGGCCGGGATCCTCTTAGCAACCCCCGTGAGGGCGCCCGTAACCGCATGGTAGCCGAAGGGGGTTTTTCTTCACGGGGTGGTGGTGGGAGAGTGGCGGGCCTGACCTGGCCAGGGCGGGGAATCCTAGAATCATAAAATCGTAGAATGGCCCAGGTTGGAAGGAGACCTTAAAGATCATCTAGTTCCAATCCCCCTGCCATGGGCAGGGACGCCACACACTAGACCAGGTTGCCCACATCCAGCCTGGCCTTGAACACTTCACCAGAGGAAGGAGAAGCGCCCGGGTGGAGTTGGAAGAGCGGTGAGGGTGGGTGGCCGCTTCCTGCTTGCCCGGTGAGAGCCGCGTTCCTGAGGCCTCCAAGAACAGGGAGTTCTGTCCTGGAGCTGTGTGGTGCCTTACGCCTGGAAAGCGAGGTCTGCCTCGGCTTGGCAGCCTGGTTGTGAAGGGGGTGGAAAGCGTATTTTGGGTCTCAGGAGTGATGTATACTGGCTTCGTGGGTTACCGATTGGTAGTAATGTTACTAGTGCTATCAGCTGAAGTTGTTTCTGTGCTAAGCTTGATCTTAACTAAAAGAAATAAAAAATACTCCAATGAACATAAAGCAGAAAGTGGTACCTCACCTGCTCCACTTTCTAGCTGGGTGTATTGCAGTATTCCAGAGCTTTCCCTCGCTTCCAAGAGTGACTGCGTTCATCTTAGTTTGCCAGAGAGGGTATGAGGGGAAATTGGTGCGGTTGTAAGAGGCAGAAGTCTAAAACGCAGTCATTTGTCCACTCTAGAACTACATGTTTAACTTGTTTCCTATGTTAGGAGAATGCTGAATAGAAGCCTGTTAATGTGATGCTAATACACACATAAATATGTTTCATTTGTAGCCCAAAATGTTCCAAATTCTGAATGGGAGAAGAAGGTAACCGAATACTTCAAGGAGAAGTTAAAAGAGAATAATGCCACTAACTGGGTAAGATTGGTTTACTCTTTTAGCATTATGCCTTTCATAAGTTTCATTCTTTTTATCTCTTAATTATTGCAGTGATATGGGTTTGAGAAGTTCTTCATTTTCATAATAAGTATACTTCCAAATTTTAAGCCTGGGCTTTGTGGTCAGTTATTTAAATCTCAGTTACTTTAATCTTTGTGCAAGGCAAAGATGTAAAATCCTGACTGAAACCAGAGAAGCCAAACCACTTGACCTCAGTGTACTGTTTTGCCCTGGGCTGTAACTGTTGGATGCTGCCTGTGTGCAGTGCAATCCAGTAGATGGCAGGAGCTGACTGATACTGTCATTTTTGAAAGTGTTAATGCCTGCCCTGTCTGTTGTGAGTCTGCAGTAAGTGCTTGTACAACACAAGTTTGCAAGTTGCTGTTCGTAAACTCCTTCTTTCATCACCTTTTATCGTGATGCTGCAAACTTTGTGTGGGTTGAAGAAATAGCTGCTTTAGGTTTTAGGAAAAAACACTTTGCTAAAACCATGCCTTAAGACTGGGCTGGATCAGGCCTGTGTTTCACAGTTTAGCAAGGAAGCTGTGTTTCAGATTTAAAAATAAAGCGTGCACACTTGAGTTCAAAAGCTGTTATTATTCTGAAAGTCTGTGGTGGAACACTGCTAAGTATATTAGGAACTTTTATATCAAATCTGTTCTACTTATGGCTAAAAAAAAACAAGTGAAAATTATTAGGTTTTTTTCTTTCCTTTGTCAGTGAGAGTATTCTTGAATTAATATTTCACTGACAGTTTAAATAGAAGTGAAGATGACAAACTTATCCTAAGTTTACAACATTAGAAGGAAATTGAAATTGCATTTCCTTGCTCAAGAGAAACATGAGGGAATATATGTTTCTTAAAATCTATTTCCTATAGAAGCGTTTCTGGGTTTTGCTGCATTTTATTGTTAGATGTGTTTTTTTTCTTTTAGAAAACAGAAAACTCTATTCTTATTGCAAACCTCATTATTTCAAGTTATATCATTGATTTTTTTTTTCCCCCCTTCTGTTGTCCATTGTCATGTAAACATATGTGAGAAAGACTCAGTCAGTGTGAGCTTGGAAATTAACATACAGGTTTTCCACAGCCTTTTGTTGTCAGAAATTGTGCATGCAATTGCTATGGTACCACTGGTACAATAATACATGGTAAGAGTGCTAAGTAGCAATAAGATAAGTAATAAATTCTATTTCATGCCACAGCTGCAATAATTCCTAGTTTAAGAGTTAGTTCCAAATGATGTAGAGTTTTCATACAGTTTCAGTGACTGAAATGTATTTATCTTATAGTCCTATATGGCAATAGAGAAATGAATAGGACTAGTTAGTGGCTTTGGAACTGGAAGAATTTAGGAATTGTTAAGTCTCTGATAATCATAACTGTGGTCTATAACAGCCATTGCAGAAACCTCTGATGTTGAGATGTACATACTTTGTTACTGCTTGGATTAGGGCAGGAGAAATACTCAGAAAATATGAAAAAATAATGAATTCTTAGAGGCAACTAACATAACAACAACAACACAGGACTTGAGATAAATAACTGAACAATAGGTTATACCAGATGATCAGAGAATAATGTTGGTGACAGATTTTGTGCTGGTTTTGGCTCACTTCAGAGCATTTCTTAAGATATACCAGTTGTTTAGAATAAGCTCTTGTTTTTATAGGTGCCATCCCTCAATGATGTTCCTGTACATTACCTAAAACCCAACAGTCTAGTGAAATTTCGCTGCATGGTTCAAGACATGTTTGATCCTGAGTTTTACATGGGAGTGTATGAAACAGTTGACCCAAACACAAATGCACGTGTAAGTGAAATTCTGATTTATTATTTTAGTAAATGTTTATCATTTTCTCCATTCTAGTCCTCACATTTCTCTAGTTTCTTAGTTGAACCTGTGAAGTCTGGACACTAAGAGTAACTCTGTTTATATGGCTGACATGGCATTGGTAATATATCACTTCTTACATTTCTGTTGAGGAATAAAAATGACTAAAATAATGAAAGCTTCATAATACTGCTTCAGCAGTATATCTTTGAAGGACTTCCAACTGCAGTGATTTTGGTGTAAGTAATTCATATTCAGGGTGCTGTCAGAAACAGAATGATTGCATTGCCTTTTCCTTCTTGACAGGTTTTGCATTTTGGTAAATACAGAGATGTGGCAGAATGTGGGGTAAGTTGTACAAGTTACAGGAATTTTAGACAGAAAGATGCAGTTTATAAGTGCACTATAACTTACTTGGTACTTGCCAGTGGATTCCTGGAGATACTGCTCTTGAAAAGCAAAATTAATCTCAGATTTGGAAAGCAGAGAATTCTTAATTCATGGGCATTTTAACTTCAGCAGGCTTCAGGCTGTTTCCTGTTGTGTTTAAAATATGTTTTGCTTGAGGGAAGGGGGAAGTCCTCTTGATCTTGAAATTTTCTGCTGTGGAAAACAAATCTCTTTTGGTAGTGCAGTGCAACTATAATCAAAGTATTTTAGATACACACACTTTGGACTCATTGTTTCATGAGTGTGTAGCCTTGCATGTGTGTTGTAACTTCTGGATGAGTAACTGAGTCTCTGGGATCAGTTTAAAAAAGAAAAAGAAAGAAAATAAACTCTAATCAGATTTTTAACAGATTTCTATTGATTTTCTAGCCTCAGCAGGAAATTGATTTGAACTCCTCACAAACTGTCACCTTAGAGAGACAGACTTTCTACTGTGTTCCAGTGCCTGGTGAATCAGCATGGGTGAAAGAAATATCCTTTTTGCCTGAGCTAGTGTTCTGTTTACCCAAACAGTCATCAACTAATTCATTAGATTTAAGGAGATAAGTTTCTTTTTCTTTCTATTTGTTTTGATGCTTATCTGTGGAGGTGGCACTTAAACTGGCATGGAGGTTTCCTCGGAGATTTTGGCAAGTTGTTTGAAAGTGGTTAGTTTGAGACATGTATTTTGTTTTGAGCGAATCAGGAGAGGTGTAGGTGTAGAAGAAGTAAAAAGGAAAAATTGTTGGTGTGCTATAAACACAAAGAGGATGCAAATGAATTTCTGAGCATTGCTTTTTGATTTGGTAGGGATTTAGATTAGATTTTCATGTTTGCTTGGAAGAGTCTTGAAAATTTCTGTTCATTTCTACTTGCAAATGCTTAGAAAAGGGAAATTTCAATGAGTACAGGAAGCATTTTGGGGAGAAGCAAATCATCTTTAGTTTCTCCTAGTAAGTAGAAGTTGAATTATCTGAGTTTAATGGACATAGGATGCTTATTTAAACACCTTTTAGGGATTTTATATTCTCTTCTCCAAGGGAGTGGGTGTGAGGTCTAGAAAACTAAAGATATTTTGCACTTTATAAAAATGGAAGAATTTGATGGTAAATCTGTAGTGATTTGATATTTCATAGTGTTAGTTTAGAATTTAACAAAACTTCTACTTGTCATTGGCACAGAATACCAATGAAGCTAACACAATTTTTGTAATGATGTGATTGGTAGGAGTAGGCTTTGAGCAAAACTTATCACAAAGTTCTGCAGCAAAGGAAAATAAAGTGAGCCAGACTATTATGAAAATAGTGAACACAACATGCTAAGAAAAGGAAAATGTATTAGCTTTTCCAGAATTTATCTCCAAGTGTAGCATTGCTAGTTTCTTACAAGTATGAACATTCTCTGTATTTTTGTTAGAGTAATAATAATATCACATGACAAGTCTTTAAATATTTTTATTATGTCTGTTCTTTAGGGCTAACATGTGGGAGGGGAAAAAATTCTTGAGATTTTGAGTTGTACCTGACCACAAGTGTGTTTTCTGGGCATAAAAAACCAACCTTTTTTAGAGATTCATAGTACAATAGCACTCAGTACTTTTTACTTTCTGTTTTCAACAAGCTAATGACTGCTGTGCATTTCTAAAGCAGGTTAGTTATGTACCTAAAGAGATGATGTCTAGGTAGCAATTTGAATCATCTTCCTCAAAATAGGATATTAGCATTTTGCTCTGAAAAAAAACCTACCAAACAACTAATTTACTTGAATTTTCTCAGCTGAGTCTGTGCTTGTCCTTAATCCCCAATTTTACGCATATATTAGTGCAAGCCAAGCTCGAGTTAGTCCTTCAACATCCTACACACCAAGTCGCCACAAGAGGAGCTATGAGGAAGATGAGGATATGGATCTACATCCATCTAAACAGAAAGAGCAACATATGGGTAACTGGCATTAAACATATGGGTGACTGTCATTAGTGATGAATAGTTATGGTATCTTTTCAGAATTTACAATAAATTTGTTTTCCAAAATAGAAATGTTTGCTGTTGTTTGAGTGAGGAGTGTTCCTGCAGCCTTCAGAACTAATTTGGAGGCTTTGCTGGAAGTCATCAGTGGTTTAAACTGAGGTGGTGTGGGAGAGCTGACAGTGTTGCATGTATGTTCTTTCTTGTGTTGTGATCAGCCTGTGAACTATTTGTTTTGGTGCTTATCAGTGGAGAGATGCCACTTAAAGTGGCTTGAGGTTTTTCTTGGAGATTTTAGCAAGTTTTCTTTTGAGCAAGAGAAAGCTATTTTAAAATAGTCTGTTAAAGGAAAAAAGTTGTAGAAGCTGTAACTTTCTTTTGTTCAGTGTTATGTCAAGTTCATTAGTTGGTAAGAATACAAAAGCATCTGAATTCAGTTTTTAAGATAGTTTAGGCCGTTTTATCTTCCTGATGAGACAGATCAATTGTAGAACACATTTTTATAGTTTTATTACTGCTGAAAATCTACAGAGATTTTTAATGTAAACTCTTGTTAATGTATACTCTCACCATTTAAGAACTATATAGTTCTCTAAACATGAGGTGCAGAAAATTATTACCTTTGTGGTCCTGTGGGGTTTAGGAAAACCACACAGTTTAAGCATTATGCTTTCAAAATCATTTTTCTGGCCATGTTTGGGTTTCTACACACAGATCATTACCAGTACTCTCATGCACACTTGATAGTATAAAACATGCATTTGTGAGACATTTCCTGTCTGAGTAAAAGTATCCTGTGTCAAATATATTGCATTACTAAAAATTTAGTTTTAGGTCATTTGTTAAATTAGTTTAATTCTGTGTTACTCACTGAAGAACGTTGTTCATTTCTGCATTTCTGTTTCAAGAGCCTACAAATTCTGTATTTTTCAGGCAGTGGAGGTGAAATCCATGGATGTGTGGAACCAAAAAGATTAGAAACAGAGGCTTCTGTGGGTCATCATCTCATTTCTCCCAACTGCTCCCCTCCACTTGACTTAAATTTTCCACTGCCAGGAGAGAAGGGCCCAGCATGTCTTGTAAAGGTAACAGAAGTGGAGAGATGATGAACATGGCTGTGTTTCTGTGCCATCCTGCATCTGGCCCATCTCTGCTCTATGATGTTATGTCTTTTCCAACCATGGTGATTCTTTTCTCTTTGTGGCAGGTCTATGAGAGCTGGGATAGCTTCAAAGTCAACGATGTTCTGGAGGTGTATGGGATTTTGTCTGTGGATCCAGTGCTGAGCATAGTAAACAATGAAGAGAGGTGAGGCTCCCTGATGCATGACCCTGAAGTGAAGGGCATTTTCCTTTCAGCAAGCAAAATATTTTGGCTGTCCCCTTAATACAGATGGGTATATGTGTAAAAATGTAATTATGCTTAGGAGGTGGAATTTTTTGCTTAAAAAAAGCTTGTTGTGGAAAGAGTTAAGTACCCTGTCCTGTCAAATGAACTCTGTTGTACTCTGGTACATCCATACCCTTGGATATGTGTGTCTTTTTTTTTAGGTTGATGTACAGTCTATAAAGCAGAAACTGCTTCTGTAGGTAAATGTTTTGTAGTCTTTCATGCCTATTAAACTTCCAGTGAATGAGTGACAAAATGTAAACTAAACCAGAGGTACTCAAGAAGTCAATTTTTAAAGTAAAACTGTTGACCAATGTAACATCTCTGCTACTGATGTCTTGAATCATTGTGCTTTAAATTATTTCTGTTGGTAATTGGCCTGGTCAGCTGCTTTTGGTTATCATCTGTCTGACAGCTAATTCCAGAGTGACAGCTCAGTTGGCCTGTCATAGGTTGTTAGGGTTTTCCCTGCATGTCATCCTTTCACAAATAGACAAAAAGCACACAGAAGAAATTTCTTGTAATGGAAAGAGTGGATAGTCTGTTGAACTGCTGAAGAGGCTTTGAAGTTATAAAGCCTTTCAGCTTTTAAAACTGGTACACATTGATTAAATTTGTGCTTAACTTTACCATCATCTGATAGAATCACTTCAGGGATTTTATTTGCTACATAACAAATGAAAAGTACCTGGAAGGATTTTTTTAAGTCATCATCAGGGAAAGCAAAGCTTGTGGATCTGAACTCTTAAACTAAGAGTTAATACATTCAAGTTTGAACTGAGTATTTGTTTGACTCACCAGTGACAGGTAACTGTCTAGAAGATCTTGTTGTCAGGCTCTGGCTCCCAGAGGAATAGGAAAATCCCACATGTGCATGCACAGAGAAATGTAATAAATCATTACCTTTTATTCTTCAAAGTTATTTCTTAAGCTTCAGTCAGTACATGCAGGACAGAACAGTTAGATGAAGCTACATCTTAATATAGTTTTGTGGGGAGTGTTTTGTTTGGGGATTTGTTTGTTTTTTCATAAAAATAAGACTTGATTGTTTTCTGAAAGTAATAGAATCCAAATTCTTTTGGTCAAGCATGTTCTGGCATTTATATAGCATTGTGTAATTCTATAATATACTATACAATATGTAATTATGATTCAGTATTTATGGTGTTGATAAAATCCTAAAAGCAGCTAGTTTGAATGTGGGAGGAGTTACCAGGAGCTGTAAGGGGATGGTGTTTGTTCTGATATGCTCTCTTCTTGGCCTGGTTCCAGCTACTCTTAGCCAGGTAGAGAGACATTTGTGTGGAATGTTTCTAAGTCCAGTGTGCTGTGTCCTTTCCTAGGGAAGGCTCAGCCCTCGATCCTATGGAGTGTATGGACACGGCAGAAGAACAGAGAGTGCACAGTCCTCCACCCTCATTAGTCCCCAGAATCCATGTGATTTTGGCACAGAAATTACAACACATTAACCCATTACTGCCTGCATGCCTTAATGAAGAGGAGAGTAAAACCTGTGAGTATCAGAACTTCACTTCCCTCTGTGTACATGTAAATATGTGGTTTCCCCAGTGCATGTGAACAAATACTTCTTTTTTCAGAGATAAATGCATCAGTGGTAGGGTTTGACTTGAAATCTTGTTAAATGGAGGAACCATTCAACACTACAACTGGATGAGAGACAAGTGTTTGTGTTTGTGATGCTCATGTGTTTTATTATCTTGAAATAATTGTGATTTATATGAAACTTGGGTTTGCATTCCATATGCCGAGGGATGTTACAAAGTTGTTCAGTGATAAGATTTTAGTCATTTTCAAATGGAGTAGTGAATTGCTGGAAAATTAGATTTCCAATTTAGTGTAACAGGGAAAATAAGAAACATACTGACAGCATAAATAAGCATAATAGTGTGAAGAAAGTAAGACAATTCTATTTTTAAGCAACTGTGCTATTCCTGGTGACCTATTTGATTGGGGGCTTTTTGTTATTGAGCTTGCAAACCTCTAATTGATACTTACCATTTTTATCCTCGAATGCCTTGTACTGGTTATTCTGAGCTGTGCTACATGTAAGGGGTTTCATGCAGTATGGATAGGCTGTTGATTTTAGAATTTAGGCTCCAAACTTTGCACCCTTTTGCAAACACTTTATACAATATCCAATTAAAAAAAGAAAGAATTTTCAAGGAGATGTTGAGTTACTCATGTTATACAAATTTAGGCTCCAAACTTTGCAGCCTTTTGCAAACACCTTATACAATATCAAATTAAAAAAAAGAAAGCATTTCCAAGGAGATGTTGATTGACTCATGTTATCCAAAGCCAGTCATTGCTCAGTTGGAAACTAATGAATATTTGTTTCTTTTTCCTAGACTGCTTTAGAGTAACTTTCTTCATCAAACTGTAATGGAAAGTAAGATTTATATTGAGGAAAAAGGGTGAGGAACAGCACATTTTCTGACACTTGTCTCCCTGCTCTTTTATCAGTTGTTTCTAATTTCATGTCTGAGCTGTCACCAGTGAGAGCAGAGTTGCTTGGGTTCCTTACCCATGCCCTCTTGGGAGACAGTTTGGCTGCTGAATACCTTATATTGCATCTCATCTCTACAGTGTAAGTATTTTGATGTTTGCTGAGAAATTGTATATTCATCTTTTAAAAGAAACCTCCTTTCATAATGTTCTTCACTACTCTGCAAATAAATGGCAGAAATAGCTTAAATAGTCTTTATTCCAGTAGTACTTTGTCCAGCTAGAGTTGTCCTATCATAATAGACACAGTAAACAGACTTCATTGTCTCAAATAACAGAAAGAGTTGGACAAAATCTCCAAGACATACTTTTAAACAGAGATAGGAGAACATTTTTTTTTTATCTCTGGCTTCTTTTATTGAGTAGGATGCACAACTGACTTCTCAAAGACAGCATTTACTAATTACAGTAGTTATTGTTTAGGTATTAAAAGATAGTGAAAGGTAGATTCTGGGAAATTGTTTAGTTACCTGTTGACAGAGATTTAGTGCTAAGTTCAAGTGACTGCCTTTTAGCATGTGATAGAAATTTATCACCTGAGCTGATGCAGCTGAATGTGCATGCATTGTGGTCTGACTTAGTGGCTAATTAAAGTGGTTTTGCTTAAGGTTCTTTTATGTTGGTTTACATTGTCACTGGATGAAAGAGCAGCATCCTTTGACTCATGAAAATGTCAGCTGTGAAACTTAAGACAGTATGTTTTGATTAGATTAGGTATAGTTGTGAAGCTCAAGTTTCGTTTTATTCTTTCTTAAATGAAAATAGATTCTATTTTTTAAAATAGTATTAAAAATGTAATGTCTTGGTAAACAAAATATTTGTTTTATAATTTGCTAAAATCCTGTTGTGCTACAAAGTGAATAGTACAGCACATACTTGTTTAACAGAAGTGTTTCAGAGCTGTGATGGGACTCAGCATCTTGCCTTTCTCATACCTGCAACTGACGTCTAAAAAGCCATAGGATATTTTCAGTCTTGGTGAGACAAGTGGTATCAAGATAGACCCAAGCATAATGCCATGGCAGCATAATTATGAGCTGGCAAGATTAGTAGTGAGTTTGTTTACTCTGCCCTGAACCCTTGTCCCCTTGTAAATAGAAGTACTTCAGTATCAGTATGTGAGGGGTTTTTCTGTGCATACTTTGTTCTTTCTAGCAGGACTGTGAATGCTCTAAGATTTAGACTAGAATGTGTTTTCTCTCTTAGCTGGTATCACAAAAAAGTTGAAATTTGACAAGAATGCGGAGAAGATAGTAAGAAGAGGGAGAGGAAAGCTGAGGGCAGATAAAGGAAATGAACAAGCATGATGAGTACGGAAATCAAGATTGGGCAACGAGAAAGGAAAAGGATGAAGTACATTTACTGAGTAACAACAGAGCACAAGAACAGAATGTCTGGAAGGCACATTGCAGGATCTCAAGCACTATAAATTTAAAGCCTTGCAAAGCAGCCTTTGTCCTAACCTAGTTCCTTGGACACTGAAGAAGAGAAGGCTGTTATCTATGTACATATTAGTATTAAAATCCTGCTAGCTATCAGAGCTACTGCCCAACACTCAAACTAACAGATATTCCCCATGTTAAGCAGATGTTTGCCTAACCTGTCTGCTTTTTGGTTTAGTTACGCAAGACGAGATGTGCTTCCTCTGGGAAAATTCACAGTCAACCTGAGTGGATGTCCAAGGAACAGCATCTTCACGGAGCACATCTATCGCATTATCCAGCAGCTTGTTCCAGCAGTAAGAATAATGACATCACAGTGCTGTAATATTTCTGATCCTATTATATGGCTCTAATTGTTCCAACCAAATAAGCAGTATTTTAGTTAAAAGACAGGCTTCCTAAATGAAGGCTCCTGCTATCCATGTAGAGGGCAGATAAAAATGGAGTTATGGCTTGTCTGTCAGTTAAATCTGTTTACCTAGTCATCTAGGATAAAATAATATCTTCATAGATTTTTAAACTGACAGATGCTACATACTTTGTCTTTCTGGATTGATACATTTAGACATTTAAGCCATTTAATTATGGTGGTGTTAATGTATAGCCCCAAATTTCTGGATCATGTTCTGCAGAAAATTCCTGCTCATAAAAACTGCATTGCTGCAATAAATCATTAGTTGTTGTTTTGCTCATCCTAAATGTGCAATACAGGTAATCTGAGTTCTTAAGAGCATTCTGTTCCTTCGAGATATTTTTGGTTTTAAGTATTTTAGCATTTGGGATAAAGAGTATTCTGTACTGGTAACAAGTTTTGTTTACTTACTGTGGAGGTTCATGATTATAGCCCTTACTAAAGGAAACAGAATTGATTAGGGAAGCTGGAGGAAAGGAACTGTGCTGATGAGTTCTTCTTATTGCAGTCCTACCGCCTGCAAATGACCGTTGAAAACATGAACCATGCACGATTTATCCCACACAAAGACTACACAGCTAATCGCCTCGTCAGTGGAGTACTGCAGCTTGCCAGCAACACTTCCCTTGTAATAGATGAGACTCAGCTTGAGCAAGGACAGCTTGACACAACAGGTATGGTATTACATGTTTAAAAAAGAAAATCTCATCTGGAAAGTTAAAAGCTCATCTATTTTAAGACAGTGGTGCTAATTGTGCCCCAGTGATAACTTTCTATTACAGAACTTTCTGGTTTCTTTATCATATTTCATTGCTTGAACTAGCTTCCTGCTAGTCTGCAGCCTTCTTAGAACAACGCAAGGCTTTCACTGTCTGTATGGAAGCCATCCCTGAAAACACAACTAAGAACTGGAGTTAAAAACCTAGCTATTACTGTGTGGAAAAGAATAATTCTGACTTGTGAGCTGACCTAGCACTGTGTAGTCTGCTTTCTACAGAGCTTTAGACAATTAATTTAATTACATGCTACAGAAAAGGGGTGAGTTGCAGTACTGATGAAAAAAGCTCAATAACTAGAGAGTTCTTAGTATGGATGATTTCAAGGAAAGAGGACTATGAGATCACTGGAAGTGACTTTAAAGTAAAAATGCTGCTTAATAAAAACAAGATTGGGTGGAAATCAAGTTTGACATTTGTTTCAGTCCAGTTGTCAGAGAATTTGTTCTTTGCTTTTCTAGGTGTACACAATGTAACAGCATTGGGTAATCTGATCACTTGGCAGAAGGTGGATTATGACTTCAATTACCACCAGATGGAATTCCCATGCAATATTAACGTTCTTATCACTTCAGAGGGACGATCGCTTCTACCGGTATGGCAAGGTCTTCCTGAACTGGGAGCTACAAGCTGTAGTCATTCCCCTTCCTTAGAGCATGCTGTTCCAGAGACAAGTGAAGACAGAACTCTCTTGTGACCAGGGGTGGGTATGATACTAGCATTAGTTACTGCCTTCTCACTCATGGCTGCAGCCAGGATGAAAACCTCTTCAAAGGAAAACCAAGAGACTGATCATCCCTTCTCTTTGGCTGAATAGTGTCATGATGGCAAGGCAGTGGCTGAAGTTACCAGAGATCCCAGCAGTGGGTACAGCCTGCAGAAACACTGCTGCTCTCAGAGCCTTCCTCTAGTACAGTAGTTCCTGAGGTGATGGGCAATAGATCTGGCATTGACCCTAGGAAAACTGAGTAGCTTTAGCTTACAAATAGCTGAGCTTCTGCTTTGGAGCTTTATGAACTGAGTGCTTTCTTGCCTCTCAGTGGTACTGGCTCCTGCTTGAATAAAGAAAGATCTCATGCTGCTTTTCGAAAGGGAAATGTTAAATACATAAAGAATTCTGTCTTTTTAGCAATTACATTAGTCTTGGAATAGAAAAAAGAAACAGGATGTAGAGAGAGATGATACGTGTTTTCATTTTTCAGTCAGATTGCCAAGTCCACTTACAACCACAGATAATTCCACCCAACATGGAAGAGTACATGAGCAGCCTCCTGACAGCAGTGCTCCCTTCTGTGCTGAACAAATTCCGAATCTATCTCAGTCTACTGAGGCTGCTGGACTACAGCATATCAGAGGAAGTGACCAAGGTATGGAAGACTTTACTAATGTATATTCAGATAGAAAGCACCTAAGTTGCTGTACATACCCATTGCTCTCCCTGTCAGTGATTCTCCTTGAAGTTTTCTAAAAAACAAACAAGCATTTTCTTCTCCTGAATGTGCCTTCAAGGATTTATGCTCCTGAGTATTTCAGTACATGCTTTACAGGTACTCTGCTTTCTAAAACTCACTTTGAAAACTAATGCTTTTCAAAGATGAGAAGTAGCCAGTTTTCACTCAGGCTTTTGTCCTCACAGCAGTGAGTTGAAATATTTCTCCTGTAATCTAGGAGTAGTCATAGTGTTTAGCTCCTTAAAAGCTTACCTTGTAAGAAGCTTCTTTTTGCCACTTAATTCCATGCTATATTGTTTATAGGCAGTAGAAGAAGACTTTGTAGAAATGCGCAAGAATGACCCTGAGAGCATAACAGCTGATGATCTCCACAAAACTCTGCTTGTAGCAAGGTGAGTAGTGCTGTTTGTTGTAACTGAAGACTTCCTAGCAAGATGAAACAAGTCAGTGCTCATAGTCTGCAGTTTGATTGCTGGCCAGCCTCATGCAATTACAATCTGAAGATCAAATCTTCCTCTTCCTTCGTTTCTTTTGTCACAGATTCTTAGTTAGGTAAAGCATTTCTTCCCCCTTTCTTCTCAAGCTTTCTAGTTAATGGGATACTGAAACAAGACTGGTTTTGTGCTGTATTAGCTTGTAAAACCTGACACATAAACAAGGTCTTCCTTAATTACTCTGTGGAAAAAGAGCTGGGTGTCTGGGTGGACAACAGGATGACCATGAGCCATCAATGTGCCCTTGTGGCCAAGAAGGCTGATGGCATCCTGGGGTGCATCAAGAAGAGTTTGACCAGCATGTCAAGGGAGGTTATCCTTCCCTCTACTCTGCCCAGGTGAGCCACATCTGGGGTATTGCGTTCAGTTCTCGTCTCCTGTTTAAGAGAGATAGGGAATCAATAAAATAAGGGGACTTGAGCATCTCTCTTGCAGAGAGAGAGGCTGAGAGCTCTGAGCCTGTTTAGCCTGGAGAAGACTGAGGGGAATCTTATCAATACTTGCAAATATGTAAAGGGTGAGTATCAGGAGAATGGGGATGGTCTTTTTTTCTGTGGCAATGGGAAAAAACTAGCACTCAGGAAGTTCCATCTTAACACAAGGAGTAACTTCTTTAAGGGTGGTGGAGCACTGGCCCAGGCTGTCCAGGGAGGTGGTTAAGTCTCCATCTCTGGAGATATTCAAAACCCACCTAGACACCATCCTGTGCAACCTGCTCTAGGTTCTCCTGCTCTTGCAGGAAGGTTGGTCTAGCTGATCTCCAGAGGTCCCTTCCAACCCCTAATATTGGGATTCTGTTTCTGCTCACCCAGGTTCCTGTCTCTCAGTGCCGGGCAGACAACGCTGTCAAGAGAGAGGTGGCTAAGAGCAAAGCAGCTGGAGGCATTACGTAAAGGCAGACTTCAGCAGCAAAAATGTGTTAATGGGAATGAACTTTAATACTTTGTGGATGTCTCTAAGAAAATTTGCCTAATCCTAGATGGAACCCATACTAAGATTGGAATATTGTTTATATCAGTTTTTGTAGATAATTTATACCAAAAAGTTATGGATATTTGCCCTTGCAGTCTGAACACACTTAACTCTGTTCAGCCAGTTAAACATATTTTATGACTTTTTTTGGAGCTTGTTTTGTAATTGAAAATTGGTAACAATGAGCAAAATTGTTTGATATTAAACTTTAATACTGAAGTTGCCTAAACTTACTTCCTTCAATAACAACATTTAACTCAGAATCCCTTATACACAGCAGGGGTAGGCTCTATTCTGGAGTAAGCTTGTACTGTAATCCTTGAATGGCTGAACTCTGAGGTTCAGAGCTTTCAGCTAGCCAGCAGCCACAGCTGAAAGAAACACTGACTTCAGTATCTAGGACAGTGTGTACTGTTGTTCCCCTGAGCTGAGGCACATTGTGTTCATAGCAGCAGCATCATAGTGATTACATGGTGGTATAAAGGAGTGATTTGATCTTATCTGTGACAACGTTCCAGTATGAAATACATCTTTATAGTACTCAGAGAAGACCATGACTAACTTCCCAAATCTCCGAGCTGTGTTCTAGCACAACTTTTTAAAGAAAAGCATTGATTGGAGAATTGGTGATGTACTCGGAAAACATATCTTACTTTCTACATTACCAGGAATGCAGTGTGTTGCAACTGTTTGAATAATATCAAGGAAGCATTAAGAATGGTCTCTACAGATCTTATTCATACTGTACACTTGGAAGTGCTTTTCGGAGGAGGTACTGGTCCTAGTATGACTTGCAGAACTAGTTTAATGAGCATGGTTTGAGTAATGAGCTATTAAACAGATGTGGAGTTGCAGTAATCCAGAGAGACTTACTGGGGAGACAGCCTGCAAGAGTTTGTGATGGAGCTAATTCTAGATTTTGCTTCAATTAATCCTTTTCTGAACAAGAAAAAGGTTCCTGCCAAACTAATGTTAAGCTGATGCAACCTTAGTGCTTTCTCATGATTGAGATTGTGACCAGGAACCCTCTTTTTTACTATACTTTTTCTATTTTAAACATGACCTTGTTTTTTTGCTCTACAACTGTCCTTTTTGTCTCTGCACACCAATAACTTCAGTATTTAAGATACATAAAAACTGGTTAAACCTGAGCAAAGTTCCCTTTCAAGTCACTTACAGCTTACTTCTGTTTTCTGAACACTAGAATGAATATTCATAATTTCATCTGACTTGTGCTACATTCATATGAAGTTAAGCAACTGAACAAATAGAGAAAGGAAGTCTCTCTTCAAAAGTAGCCCTGGCTGGAAAGCATAGAGGTTTGTAAGATTCTTTCAGTGCTGCCTAGAGGCTAATTTTATGCATATTGCCATGAATAATTTGAGACTAAGTATTGGAGAATTCATAAGCTGGAAGGAAACAACACTGAGAGCAGCAAGCAGAAAGCACTAAACCAGTACAGTAGATCAGGGATAAGTTTCTAGGAAGCTAGGCCCCAGCCTGTTGCTTCAGCCATACTTCAAGTAAGAGTAACTATAGTCAGTAGTACCCTTGCCCTGCAGGAGTCTCTTAAACTGTAGAAATCACTATTATTTGTACAGAACAGTTTCTCTTCCTCCCACCAAAATAATGATAAAGTGTTTGGAATTTCCTCTCTCTCCTCCAGAACCTTCACAAGTACCATGGCTTAGACACATTTGAGGACACTCCTTAAAAACTTTTCATGACTTCATATTTTTTTATATCCTTACCTGAAGTCAGGGTTGTGGCAGTGCAGTGCTAGAAGAAAAGGATAAAGGATTTAAGTCATGTATGTGTCCCTAGACTGATGGGATCTTACCAACATCTGTACCTGCCTGAAGGGAGGCTGCAGAGGTGAGACTGCAAGGCTCTTTCCAGTGGTGCCCAGTGATAGGACAAGAGGCCTTGGACACAAGCTGGAACATTAGGAAACACTTTTTCACTGTGGAAATGGGAGAGCACTAAAAGGAGATTGCCCAGATGAGTAGTGGGGTCCCTCTTCCCAGTGGCCCTGCTTGCACAGGAGCTTGCACTATACAGGCTCCAGCAGTTCCCTTCCACCATTCTGTGGTTCTGTGACTTAAGCCAGAGAAGGTCAAGAGAGCCCACCTAATCTCTGAAAGTTCAAGCCCCACAGCACCATATCCCTTAACAGCACATGCTAAAAACCATCTCTGGATTCCACTTTTTTTTTATTAAAATATTTCATGTATATTGCTCACATTAAAATACAGCAGTAGTTTAATTTTAAATATAGCCACAAGTATAGACACTCAGAAAAACCCAAACCCACAGCACTTGAATAAAACTAATAAATAAACCAAATTTGTTTATCAAAGTTTCAGACCATCAGGGTTAAATGATAATCATTTCAGACACACAAGAAGTCCTAAGACACTGTACTACCCTACCCCTATGACACAATTTTTCTTGGAACACCACGTGCAGCCTACCTACAGTACATGGACTAGAACACAGAGGCACTGGGTCTATAATGGTGGTTATAGATACAAACCACAGCATAGTAAGATCCTGCTTTACAGTAGCTTTTGGATAACATCCTATACTAGAATGGCATGGCAAGGCAGTTCTTGGAAAGAGGAATTTAGAGATTTAATATTTTTGACACAAACAGCTAAGGATTTTTAACCTGATGCCCAGCATGAGTGGATGCTCAGCCTTATCCTGCAAATATGCAAAGCTTGAGTTGGTAATGAATTTGGTTTTGATTAGATGCTGACAGCTATGCTCTAATGCAACACTGGTTTTTATGAAATAGTGCACTTGCCTTCTGTTTGAGGAGTTATATTCTAACTGTCCAGATGCAAATAGTTTAAAAAAAACCACCACAGCACAGAAGGACACAATGCCTGCATGTCTGCTATCTGCCTGGTCTTGCTTTATGCAGAGACAAAAACATAATGCCAGTGTTTGGAAATCAGAAAAAAGTAAATAGGAATAGCTTTAGCATTGGCAAGACAATTAGAGGACATTTGCTCCATTCCCCCTCACCTCAAAGCAAGTGAGAAAAAAATACATAAACTAAGTTTGCACCGCAGGATAGTGAAGGTTTCAGATTGGATCTATACCTGTTATCTTGACTGAAAGTGTCCCAGGACATGTGGAAAGAAAAGGACAGCAAAAGAGATATCCTAATTTCTGGTTAACATAATTAAATTCAACAGAAATGCATCAATTCCTGTTGTAGAGGCACAAGTCATAGAAAACTGATCTAAAACTCCAATGGAAAAAGTAAAAATACTAGTCCAAAAATAAATAAAGTGTATTATTTCACCGGTAAGTTATTTTGCTGGTGCAGTGCAAGGTAAGTAAAGTCACAGAAGTGCAGTATCACCTTTTGAGTATAAATACTTTCTACAGAAGTTGGAAGAGCTACAAAATTAGTCTCCAAAAATAAGTGTGCAACACATTTAAGACAGACAGCATGCTTATTACAGCCCAGTGTCTACGCTACCTGTTTAAATATGGTTTACCATCCTTTTGTCTCAGCTGCCTGAGAGAATTCTGAAGCTTGGTCAGAACCAAATTCATATGCATCTCTCACTTCCTGTAAACAAGTTATCTATATTATTGATC
This sequence comes from Bucco capensis, assembly GCA_013396975.1. Taxonomy (NCBI): domain Eukaryota; kingdom Metazoa; phylum Chordata; class Aves; order Piciformes; family Bucconidae; genus Bucco; species Bucco capensis. Next base: position 93,497 of record VWZO01016122.1, read on the forward strand.
CCAGTATTCAGTAGCACTTCATGCCACAATGAGTCCTGATGTAGTATTTTTAGTATTGTATTAGAAGCCACAACAACTAGAAGAACACTTCCTGAAGTCAGCAACTAGATTTGGATTATCCGTGTCTGGCATTGCGTAAACATTTCTTTCAGTTCTTTCTGTTTGATTTCATTTATAGCTTCTGGTTCTGCAGGGCTCTTCTGGACCTTTGCCACAGCATAATTAATCCCTTGAGTCAATCCTGCTTGAGTGATGTTAGCAACCTGGACCATGGAACTGCGAATTTTAGCAAAAGGAGATACAGCTCTGCTGCTGCTGTCAGCTGGAGAAGGAGTTGTGTGGAGTCCTGTCTCAAGGTTACCAGATAGAGATCCTGGGCTTTTATGAGATTTAGTGAAGTCAGTCCCACCCACAGCTAAGAGCTGAGGATTTGGCTCAGAAGACTGTACATCCAACTTAGATGGCCTGGAAGGAATGTCTCTGATAGCTTCAGCCTTGGTTTCTGCCTTCTTCAATGTGTTATTGCTGGTTTGATTTATTAGGTGATGGGGCTCTTGAGGACCAGCCTCAGCCTCCAAAACACCTGACAGCTTATTTTGAGCATCGTGCACAAACCTCTGGCAATACACATCAATAGGTTTAGCAAGTTCCATCTCTGCATTGTCAGCAGAAGGCATGGGTATGTCTTCAGAGTCAGAGCGGTCAGCCGGGGAGACATGGACCTCAGATGGAACATGAATGCTAATGTTCATGTCAGTGCTGCTGACAGACTGGGACCGACTGCTCAGCCGTGGGGCTGAGGCAATGATCCCACAGCTAGGCAGCACATAGTCTGTCTGCCCTATGTTCTCTAGGGAGTCAGTCAGCTGGTTGTCCTCATCTGATTTGGAATTAGTCAGGAAGTCATCCGAGTGAAATGAATCATTATCTGATGCTTCTGTATCAGACTCAGCAAGGATTTTTGTATCTACCACTGGATTCTCTAAAGTTTCAAGGCTACTATCTGATTTCCAGAGATTCACTTTCAGATTTGGTTTTAAGAAGTTGACTTTCACTTCAGGTTTGGTAAAGCTGCCTAACTTCCGAAGATTGCTAATATTTACATTGGATTTGGTTTGTTTCACTTTTTGATTGAGAGATGTGAACTTGCTCAGCAAGTAATTCTTGCCTTGGGCCAGGGATCCCCTGTTCTGAGACCGAATGCCAATGATGTCTTCATGAGGTTTACTGCTCTTCCTGGAAGAAAAAAAATCTGATGTAAAACAAAGGCAGTCTCATTTATAAGCACCAAATGTTTACTGTCTTCCAGTCTACTTCCATCATAGATATGGACATTTCAGCCACTGAGTTATGCTTTCCTTACATAATTGTACCCATATAAGCTAATCAAATTCAAAACAACTGAAAGAGAAGGGCTGATACAGAATGGTAGCCAAACTATGGGAAAAGCAAGCTTCTGCAGGCATTTTCAGTTTTAGATGAAGTTGGCTTTGAATTCTCTATTTGTAATATTGACTCTGTAGCCAGATTTCACAAATATTCAACCTTCAGTACCTGTCAAAGAGCAACATTTTCTTACTACACTTTTTATTCATCTAGAAGCTGAAAGAGTAGCCCAATAATCAAGTACAGAAGATATTGAAATACATGCCCTAGTAGTTTTTGTTTGAAAATTACCAATTGTGCTCTACAATCCATTTTCGAATAGTTCATAGTCTGAATCGGAAGGGTCCAAAATAATCACAGAATCACAAAGACTGGAAAAGACCCCCAGGATCATCAAGTCCAGCCTATGACCCTATACACCCAACATCTAAACCATGCCACTCAGTGCCATATCCAATCTTTTTTTAAACACCTCCAGGGATGGTGACTCCACCACCTCCCTGGGCAGCCTATTCCAGAGCCCAATCACCCTCTGCGTGAGGAAGTGCAGCGGGTTGCACTTGAACTGGTAGAACATGCTGAACTTCAGCTAGCCATCCTCTCTCATTTCTACTCCATTCTCTTTTCTAAACTACTTCTTCACTGTTAATACCACACCAATATTTGTAGATAAAGGCTACTCCTGTTCAGTTATTGGCAATTTACCGAAGTATCTAAAAAATACTAGTAAGTACTTTTAATTATCAACTATGCTTTCATATGCCCTCTTCTCGTTATGGGCATGTAAAATGAGAACTTTTGTGACATTCTGACTAACACTTAGAAGTTCAGAAGTTTAACTTCAGCCATTTCTTCACACAAGACTTGTAATGTTATCTGGATTTGTTAAACACTCAACTGCAGTGGAATCCAAACCAGCTCTAACACTTTACAGGTTGTCTTCTTACCACAGAAGGTGGCATTAAGTTCAGATAGGACAAACGAAATTTGGCAACTGAATCATGAACCCTCTTATTTGCAGGATGTTACTTGTATTTGGCAGTATTTATTGTTTAAATACACATGTATAAAATAGCATTGTTGATTTAGTTAAGTGCCTGCAGATAGTTATTGGAAGCAGCATATAAGCTAACTCCTAGTTTCTTTTAGGCATCACATATATGAGTGTCAGCCACAGAGGAGAGACTAAAAATAGGACACAGGAGGTTTGATCATTCTAGTACTCACCTCTCTAGTTTCTTCTCAATAATAGGCACATCCAATCCCATTGCTTGCTTTGTGATTCTCAGCATTTCTGCAATGCACTGAAGAGTGTCTGAAATCCAAGCAGCAGCATGTCAGACCCTTTTAAAATAAAACTTTACAATCCCATATTCTAAAAATCTACAAAGAAGTAAGTCCAACTTTAATGTAATAAAGTTTGTTTGGTTTTGTGGTTGGTTCCTTTTCTCCTTTCACTCTACAGAATAGTTACACCCTACAAGATGCAATTCTGAGCTAAAGCTTACAAAATAAGCTTAAAAACTACACTCTCCTAAAACCCTAAATAAGTTTAGATGAATCACTGCCATGATTCACCATTTGTGGAAGGAAGAAAACTCTATGCTCCAGATAAGAAGTTATATTTATCCCTTATTAGAATTCATTTAATTTAGTTAAATTAAGTTCAATTCATAAATGAAATGAATTGAATGAATTGCAACAAGCAAGAACACTTTTAGACATTGGTTTCACTAAATAAATCAATTCTTTCACTCTTTAGGAACGAATTATAAGTCCATTTTTATAATGTTTTAGAGCAGTAAAGATCTGGACATAGAAATGTCTCAATTCTTGAGAGACAGATTGCTTTAAAGCCATATCTGAAACTTAATTTTTCACTGTATTAAAACAGTAGTGTTCTAGTTTTCACACAGGAAGCCACATACAGGGGTTTTGTGCTTGTTCCCTCCACACAGAACTTGATTATATTGAAATTTATCCCTCTTCAGATGTTATTCTAAGAGCAATGGGAAAAATGCTCCCTAGAGAAACATTGGCATACTGAACACACTTGTATCTATAAAACTTAGACATGAAACAAACCTTTTCCATCTTCTTCTGGGTTGCGTACCACAGCTCTCAGAGTGTGAAAATACCCACTTGTGTCTTTGTATTTGTAATGCAGCCTCATGCAAGAGAACTTGGGTTTGCCAAAGAGAGTAGGCTCAGGCCCTGAGAAATAAACCAGGAGGTTAGAAATCTTATTTAACCAAGCACTGAAAGAGATATTACAGAGCCTGTAATTAAGCATACATAAGTGTTGACATAAAAAGCTTCGTTTTCTTTAGAGAAGGACAGACATTTTAAAGGAAATATCTTCACAATAACTAATTATTTACAAAACTCAGACTTTTCCTATGTGTCTATTGTAACCCAGCCTCATTTGTTTATTACAGATGACCCTTCTGAACGGAAGAAAGGATCTTACACCTATTATATCCTGTGTATTAGGATAGGCTCCTGCAAAGCTAATCATGTATTTTTGCCAAGTAGAAGCAATATAATTTTCAAGATTTAGACCAAGTAGTTCAACTCTTCAGTGCACTGCATCATATCTGTATCAGTAAACAAAGAGTTATTTTTGTTTACTAAGATTTTGGTCTAGCTGTTTCTACTACAGTCTGTATGTCAAGATGTATTATCATAGAATCCTAGAAAGGTTTGGGTTGGAAGGGACCTCTGGAGGTCATCTAGTCCAACCCCCCTGCACTGGGCAGGGACATCCCCAACTAGAGCAGCTTGCCCAGAGCCCTGGCAAGCCTCGCCTTGAATGCCTCCAGGGATGGGAACTCAACCACCTCCCTGGGCAACCTGGTCCAGTGTTCCACCACCCTCGTGGGGAGGAACTTCTTTCTAATGTCCAGTTTAAATCTACTCTTCTCCAATTTAAAACCATTGCCCCTTGTCCTTTCACTCCAGGCCTTTGCAAACAGGTCCTCTCCAGCCTTCTGGGAAGTTCCCTTTAGGTACTGGAAAGTCACTAGTAGGTCCCCCTGAAGTCTTCTCTTCTCCAGGCTGAACAATCCCAGCTCCCTCAGGATCTCCCTAATCCCAAGTGAGAAAGATCTTTCCACTGAACTCTTCAATGGGTCTGCAATTTCTAATTTACAGTAAGGAGATGATGAAATCATAATGCAATGGAAGGCTAAACTATTGGGGAGCACAGACTTGGGGATACAAAAATTTCTCTCCAACTGGAACACCTTTTTCTTCTATAAAGTCAAAGATAGCACATCTTTCATACTTTCAGCAGAAAATGCTGGATTTAGCCTGCAGATGTTACATTTAGTCAGTAAATAAGTTAAAATAGCATAAAAAGGTGATATCATAATAGCACATTTCTTATCAGACCTTGAGGAAAAGAATTTTACAAGCTATAAAACAGCTTTAAAGTACATTCAGAACCAGCTGCTCTATTCAGATCAAAGAGTGCACTGAATGCACAAACCTGTGCTTCATTATGGTTGTTACTGCCATTTGATATATAATGAAATTTGTTTTGATGAATCTATTGTTTAAGAGTTTGAGAGAGGGAAAATATTATAACTCTACCAATGATCAAAATTTCCATTTCAAGCAGTAGCAGAGGACAAGACAGAGAGAACACAGACTCAGCTCTGGCATCTGTCATCAGCAATAAAGCACACTTCTAGCTGTGATGGACTACACATGATACATGCAATACATTGAGGCTTGCTATTTCATTATACTTGTAGGTTGCCTTGGTAAGTGCTCAAGCTATTGTGAAGAGCATTTTGAAAAGATATGGTGACTACATTCTTACCTATTTCTATTTTTTCCAGAGCTTCAAGACTTAATCTTTGGTACTGATTCACCTTGTCAATTTCATCATCATAACTAGAAGAAAAAAAATGGCATTTAATGCTTCCTACTAAAACAATGCTGTTAGAAATAAACTACATACAGTAAGAGAAAATGGCAACTTACTAGGCCACGTAGTAGGCACAATTAGAAAGTAACAGCAGAACATCCACATCCTTATGAGTGGCATCAATGAGACTAAGGAAGGGGAAGAAGAATGAAAACAGAGAGACTGTTTAATTTGCACTGCTGTAAACCATCCCCAGTTTATTTTCTTTTATTCCCAGTTTATTGAAGGCACATTATAACAAGAGGTATGTTACCTTGTGTGATGCTGCTACCTCTTCACACCAAATTAGGTGAGACACGTCACAAGCAAAAATGTGAAGTCTCATTAGATTTACTAGGCAATAAGTGGATCTGAGCAACCAACAGTCTCTCTTAAAACTGGAGTTACCTAATAGCTCAAATAGGTCAGCAGTAGAAAACTCACAGGCCATTAAAAATGCTAACAGAGAAATGGAAAAATACCTCAGTCTCAGTTAAGTGGAAGAGTCTGTGCTTTCAATAGCTTTCATAACATCCTGTTTTGCTATTTTTAGATGCTGAAGCTTAACCTGCAAAAGATCTGACCATACTTTTTCTTTTACAAGTTAGTGAACTCTGAACTTAAGAAGGAGACTTACCAATAAAGTCAGAGTTTATGCTCACTGCTTTTCATGAGGACAAATCTAGGCTTTCCTGCTACTGACTCATCACACAAGAATTTATTCTGATCAGACATGGCTTTAAGTCAAATTCCACTTTCCCTATAGAGCAATAAGAAACAACAGCTCCTCAAACAGCCCTTCTGGAACTAAGGCAATGTTAACTGATTGTATGCATTTCCAGGTGATGTCTCAAAGATAAGTCCAGCATACACCCTTTTTATGGCACTTTGGGAAAATCACATTTAGGTGTTCTATTCTTTTACAATTACAAGTGTTCAATCCCTTTTAAGGACTCCTGTCATTCTACAAAACAGTCCACTTGTATTCTGTTAACACATCAGCCATCAAAATCATTTAACATTAGTGGTAATTAACTTAGGTGTCAGAGTAAGAGCTGATCAGTAATGACTTTACTCAACAAACCTTGGATCACAGTCAATAAGTGCCCATCCTCCATGGAATTTTTCATCATCTGGTAAAAGTAGTTTCATGTAGCTCTGCAAAAGCTGGCTGATCAATTCCTGATGGCTCCTCAGGTTCTCCTTGTGCAGGGCTTCATGCTCTTTCTCTTTTGTAAATATGGAGTAAAGATCTTCTGTTACAGGGATACCCTGCATCAAATCTAAATAAAACCCACAAAAGAGCAAACAACAACACAGTTAAAAGTGATAGACACAGCAATAATCTGTTGATTACTTTGTAAATTGCCTCCAAATGTTTTATTTGAAGATACTCTTGAAAAATGGTTATTCTCTCTCAATAGCATGTTGCCTAAAGCTGAAAACTCAGTAGGCATAACAGTGTTTTCTCTAAGAAAAAGCAAGAGTTAACTTCTCTTTTTACAAACAACTTGCTACATGAATTTAACTTTGCCTCAAAGATTTTACAAGACAGTTAATGCTACAGTGAAGTTAGAAACAAATTCTACAGTGAGTTACACTGCATGTTATCCCTCTGAATTGAGTGCTGTTTAATCTCCTAATGAAAAATTACTGTTCCATGACATCCACACAGACATCAACATTATAAATACTCAAGGTGCTTTTTTAAGCTTCAGAAAAAAAACTCAGAAAGGTAATTTTAATAAACAGTTCAACTTAGTTGCAACTGTATTCTTACCTATGACTGCTTGCCTATAAGCATCCCTGAAACGATTCAAGTAGTATCTGTTTGCAGAATTAACTCCATCCTTCATGACCCCTGCCAGCTTTCTTTCACCAGTCCTTGTGAAGTCACCCTGTTAGAACATGAAAACCAAGCTCTGAAGTAGCAGTCTCAGCTCAAAAGCTTAGTTCTGAATTTCAGAATGACAAAACAGATGACAAATTATATGTTCAAGTAAGTATTTCATATATAAGTGAAACTAAGAGAAATCAAAATGCAGTCAGCACTGCCACAGGACACCTGGACACTCAAAGTCTTCTCCAATACACACTACACATGATACAAAACACTATTCTACTGAAAGGCCTTGTATCTCTTCAAGAAAAAAAACATGCAGAATTTTGTTACAAATACCAGAGTTCTCCACTGGACATAAAGTCTGTAATATAACATACTACCCATCATCAGAACAGACAAGCCTCTTCACTCTTTACCTTTAAGGCTGCTGTGCCAGCATACTGCCGGCTTATGGCATCTCCGTTGTTCGCCCAAATGATCTGGTAGATTCTGTTGCATTTCACTGGCAAAGGCTGTTCTGGTGGCATCACACCCAGTTTTTTCAGCTGGAATTTGACATACATATTAATGTCAGATTCAAGATAAAAGCCCTTCTTAATATCTGAGCATGACAGAGAAAAATGGGGGCATGGGCCAGGCATTTAATTGTTAAATTTCACACGATCTGAAAAAGGAACTCCTTCTGCTAATCTGTCAGATTTAATTAATGGTTAGCAAGGAATCATTAATTCATTGTTAAACATGGAATGCAGCAGCAGTGTATTAATTACGGATGTAGGAGTCAATCTTCAAAACATTAGCTAAGGAAAGCAAGTTATTCTAGATTACACAAGATATAGGAAATGTTTCTCTTTTCTATAAAGAACTATCACAAGAACTTTAACATGGATAAACAAGCTTATTGTCTTCTGTTGCAAAGGCATTTGTGACCTCAAAGATCTGAAAATAAACAGAATCTCTTTCTGGTAAGAAGAAAAAGGACACCAGATTCTTAACCTTTTGCTTCTAGACACTAAAGCAACTCTGGTGACTCCATCTTCAAATTTAATCCTCCAGAATAAAACCTTAAACAGCTTCCTATGTTGTGTTTATTGTTAATGCTTGAGCATTTTGGACAGTTACTGTTTAACACTGATAATGAAATAAAGATATCTTACTCTTCTGAGCAAACAGTACTTAAGTTTTCCCAAGATAAGCTTTGGGTACAATACAAACTTTAGTCTTTGGTAAAGCAGCACATATGTTACTGCAATGGGGTCACTAAACGTTAGGCCAACTGCAGGAAAAACTTAGACTAAATCATAGACAAACCTCAATCTACAACCAATAAAAATGCTTGAGCACTCTTTGCAAGTAGAATGAAAATTGATACAAGTCTGTTCGTTGACTCTGAAAGCCCTACCAAGTTTGCAGTTGAGAGAAACAAGCCCTATGGTTCCAAAGGGCAAAGGTAAAGTACATGGATCTTCCACTTTACATCAATCACCTTCCAATGCTTAGGGCTTTTCTCAGTTAGTAATGGATTCCAGAGTACTTCAGCTATGTAACATGAGAATGCAGCACATCACAAGTTAATACTGTAGCAATGATTACTGAAGCCTTCCTCACAACAGTCTACATAACCCTTGATTTTTAAAGATTGCCTTTGAACTCAGAGTTAACATAGAAATTCTACTCTAAAATAATGACTGTAGGATTGCTGCTCCCAACCTTCATCCCCAGTAATCTATCAGGAGTTCATAAAAGCAGATGACAAACAGGAACAGCCAGATAAAATGGTCAGAGCTATTCACTTTTCATCCTAATGAAGGACCTGCCTCATCCTTTATCCTTCACTCTAAGCATAGACAGGTTTGTTCATTTGGGGTTGGGTTTTAAATGAGGCAAATGACTTTTGAAGACAAATCATCACTGAGCTTCTATATCAAAAAGCAAATGGAGTGCAGGGCAAAGAAAAGGAAGACTAGAGGAACGACTCAGCCTGCTGAGAAGCCAACTGGAAGGGAAGTTGTAGTCAGATAGGGGTTGGGCTCTTCTCCATGGCAGCTAGTGACAGGACAAGAGGCCATGGCTTGAAGCTGCAGCAGGGGAGGGTTAGACTGGACATTAGGAAGCACTTCCTGACGCAGAGGGTGATTGGGCTCTGGAATAGGCTGCCCAGGGAGGTGGTGGAGTCACCGTCCCTGGAGGTGTTTAAGAAAAGATTGGATGTGGCACTGAGTGGCATGGTTTAGATGTTGGGTGTATAGGGTCATAGGCTGGACTTGATGATCCTGGGGGTCTTTTCCAGTCTTCGTGATTCTGCTTAGAAGTGTCTTCTCTACGCAGGCAGAACTATTTCAGAGCAAAGTAGTCACAGCCATCAGTGACATTTACATGAATTAATTACTCCTTTACACAGAGAAGAGACAACTAACCTCCCTACCTGCTGCACCACAGTATTTCACTTCAAAGCAGCTATACAGCATCCTAATTCTAGTTAGGTTTAATTTCTTTAATATCTCAATTAGGGGAAAGATTTATTGGCAAGGGAAGGGGTACGTGTTTTGTTTTTAAATTGTGCTGTAGTAAGTGTAAAGTAAAATGACAAGAAAATCCTCTCCAAGATGTGGACAGTCACTCCCTCTGAAAAAGGATGTTAGGCATCACTGCTTTAGAATGCTTCTAAATTATTTTAGTTACACATACTACTTTCAGCTTCACAGCTCTTCAGGAAGTTTGCAAAGATCTTTTTCAGCAGAGGCTGGTTTAGCATTCTTCAGACACACAGGTTTCCCTGTGAATAACAATTAAGTTGTGAGGTATTCAGTACTTGAAAAAGTCTGTTAGTTATACATGCCTGCTGTTCCATGACCACTCTTGCAATAGCAGCCTGCACAACATTGGTACGATCCAGACAGTCCATGCAGTTAACTCGAAAAATTCCTTCCTGTTTACAGATCACCCCAGCTTGGTCAACCCTTGCAACAGAAAAAACAGAGCAAAAGCATCCTAAGACACTTAAAATCCAGTGTAATTTAGTAGCTTCTAATAACAGTAGAAAGTTATACACGTGGAGTACTATTTACAGTTGCACTCATCACCCCAGCTAGACCCTGCTCAGAATTAACAATCAAGTTGCTCATACCTATCCTACTCTTTAGGCTAAATATCCAACATACATCTTTATATTAGAGCCATTAACTTGATATGCAATCATATGCTGAGTTGACTTCAGATATATGATACAAGCTGTCAGGAAAAAAGGCATTTAATTTCAAAAACATAGAAGCCAGCAATAATGACAGCAATAACTCACTTAAAATCCCCACTATCAATACAGGCTAGGGGATGAGATGATGGAGAGCAGCCCTGCAGAAAAGGACTTGGGGTGCTGGTGGATGAGAAGCTGGACATGAGCAAACAGTGCA
>VWZO01016122.1:104063-122732 GCA_013396975.1 Bucco capensis
TGCAGGGGGGTTGGACTAGATGACCTCCAGAGGTCCCTTCCAACCCAAACCATTCTATGATTCCATGAAAATACACTGAACAATAAACAGCAATTGATTGAAGACTGCAGCCATACTCATTACCAACATGCAGCAACTTTAATCAGTACAAACTGAAGGTCAAACATGCCTACTGTTTTCAGTAGTAAGGTTGGGATTTTAGGTTTGTGGGTCAAACACAGTCTTCCACATTAAATACAAGAAACCCTGAAAGTGTTAAAAGCCTCAGGCAGAAAACTGTGTCTGAGAATTTTTGCTGGTGTGCGTAGAATACCAATACTACAGAAAACAACAACTCTGATGCACAAGCTGGGCACCAAGTATGTCATATCAAGTATGACAAAAACAGTGCCTCTGAAGATCTGATGTTTTATTTTTTCCACAAATATTTAATACTGTCAAGTACCTACCAGCACCACTTCATGTCAAGAATAATATCATGGATGGCATCGGTCAGTGTTTGAACATTTTCAAACTTCATTCCTCTGCTAAAACAGAGAATTTCACAGAAGTTAGTTTGAACTAGAATAATGATTTCTCTTTACTTATTTTATATTATTTGTAATGTTAAAAGATAGCGTTTTGGCTAAGTGGGAGAGACAGACATTCCCTCCTGTAATAAGCTCTTAAATAGTAGCCAATTCCCTGAACTATTTGAAACTACAGTTCAATATCTAAATCCAAGACAAGAGATTCAGATCTTTATTAAGAATTTGCATTCTTGAATGCTGCTTCTGTAAGAAAGAAAAAGTGTGCAGCTATTCAGGCATACGCAACATTCTCTTCTCATTTTAGGCATAGTCTCACGGAAAGTAACCAGTACAGATTTGAAATTGAGATGGGATGGCCTGTCCTGCTTTACCAATGTCTACAGAAAAAGCACCTACAGACACATTGCTTCTCCTCCCTCCACCCCACCAGGCTGTTTTCAGTATTGCTCTCTGTTCATTCAAGCTCACAGTGCAAAAACAAACAGTTCTAGGCACTACAGCATTTCCTAGGAGAAAGGCAAACAAACAAAAATGACAGCTCATTTAAACAAAAGGGTAAGCATTAAATCAATTCTCAAAACAAACAAATCTCAAAGGCCATTACCATTTGGAGGGTTCCCCCCCCCCCTTTTCCCCTCCCTCTCTCAGACAGTATCTACTAATGACATACTTAATCAGTAATGCTTTCCCAGGCCAGATGCAATCCCTAGATTAAGTTAGGAAATGAAGATTAAAGCAGTTTTTAGATCCACATATTCATACACAAATGTAGTCTGCTAGAGGGAAGCATGAGAAATACATGTCTGTGTGACAGATCACATACTTGGGCATGTGAACACTGCACTAGACCATGCCAGCATCAGAGTGGAGTCATGAAAAAAGCAACTATTTACACTGGTCCTGAAAGAATCCATTATAGGGTTATAGAAACAAGTAAGAGAACCAGAAGGAGGGCTTGGGGAAAAGAATTAAGAGCAGAATGCTACATATTTGAAAAGCAGGTCAGCCACAGCTTTACATTCATAGCATGTTCAAGGATACCCTCTTACTTAAAATGCATGACAACTTACAAGCTTTGCCTCAAATAACTGCATATTTAACAGGTCAGGGACACAAGATCAAACAGCAGTGCTTGGTTAACCCAAACTTGAACTTGTACAGTGCTTCAATTTACAAAATGAGTTCTTCCCATTTAGAAGAAGAGTGTTTCATACAGAAGTAGAAAATAGCTTCTCCTCCCTTCTACTCTCTTCATGCTAAAAGGCACAAAGTGACATTTTTAAAAGGTTTCTTACCAGTGCTCATGGAAGTCAAATGAAACATATGTAAGATTTGCATTGTTGTATAGAAGAACTTGTTTAAGGTAAGCATCTCCAATGATCTTCTCTCTGCCTGTTTGATCCACCAAATTAATAATAACCTGTTCAAAAGTTCAAGCAATTAACACTTGTCATCTGCTACACAACTTGCTTAGTCTAGGTCATGGAACAAAAAAATAGCTCAAGAGTTAAATTATCTGCAGGTAATCTTGCTGAAGTTACAGTCTTTGCTAGAGTGTATCCAAGATTAAACAAGCTCCAACAGTTACCTGTCTACCTGACTTTTAATACAGAGAAGCTATGAATTCACAGGAAAGTGGGGCTTACACATTTCTCTAAGTTATTGCTGGTTTTCAGAGCTTACTTGCAAGGATACTTGAAAAACTTAGTAAAATTCTATTTATGTGCTAGGCTTTCAATTGTCCAAACCACAACCCATATCACCAACACAAAAAACAAACTAAAACCATTAACTTTCATCTCCTGCATTTTCATTACATGACTATTTTATCTTGTAGCACTCACCTGCTTTTTGTAATTTTTCAGTTGTTCTTCAAAGTGTGCACGAAAACAGGGCACTGTTTCATTTTCACCTGCAAGGCAGAGCAGTGTTAGACAAACAGCCTGTGCTGCAACCAGATCTGTTTGAACTATTAAATAATGCCCAATTCTATACTCTAAAACAACCAAGTGTGCTGGTTTTGGCTAGGAGAATGTTAATTTTTTTCAGAGTAGCTAGTATGGGGCTATGTTTGGATAGCTTTGCTTAAAGTACTTGGACACACAACATACAAGGTTGTACAGAATTACTTCTAAACATCTTTTATCAACCTGCCCAACTTTCTTGCTGTGATGGTGTCAGAGCCCCAGCCCAGGCTGCCCAGAGAGGTTGTGGAGTCTCCTTCTGTGGAGAGATTCCAAACCCAGCTGGAGATGATCCTGCGCAACCTGCTGTAGGTGACCCTGGACTTGATGATCCCCAGAGGTCCCTTCCAACCCCTGCCATGTTGGGATTCTGGGATGTTAAAACTGAGCAGGACACTGCCCTGCAAGCACAAACTCAGATGTCAGAAGCTGCTGCTGGATATTCTACAGCAGATCAGCTCCACTGGCAAGACACTGCCTTCCAGAACCTGCTGAGTCCTTGCAGACACCTTCAGAGCTGCTGCTTTGCTCTGCAGTAAGCCTTTTATCTGTGTGCAAGGAAGAGACTTCCCAGCAGAATCCTGCAGATCTCCAAACATACAGTTAGTCTGACATCTGGTGATAATGGTTTTATGGTTGGACTTGATGATCTTAGAGGTCTCTTCCAACCATAATAATTCTGTGATTCTGTAACTTGAACACTGCTGTTCTACTATCAGAGTGTACAGGAAACACCATTTTTAAGTTTTGCTTTATTTTTCTTTTTGTGCAGAGCAGACTGAACTTGTAATAAGCCTGTTTAATCCTTCCACATATGCACCACACACCCACATAAACACCTATTCCAAAGGATGAGTGCTTTTATTTGTTTTGCATCTTGTGAAAGAGCAAACTGAAGTACAAGGTCTGCAAATTGCACAGGGGTACACACAGAACAGGGGATAATACTGAAAGTGTTAGCCAGTTCTCCTAGATGACAAAACTTGTAACTAAAACCCAAAGCCACTATCCAGTTGATTCAAGGCACCACTGATTCCTTGAAGTCTCAATTCCTACCTGTAAATCTACCAAATTAAATATAATACCTCAATATTTTTTTGAAATAATTCTATTAGGAAAGAAAAAGAGAAAATATTAACTACAAAGAACTGCTCAGCTCTTCAAACAGATGCCACAGCACAACCTTTCATTGTGATCTAATCAAGTGTTGCTTCCAAATATCAGGGGGACGAAGGGGTTAGGACATGTTTTATTTTTGTTTTCCTCACTTTAGGAATTTCTTTGCATGTCCATGATGTGGCAACAAGCCATCCCTCTCCAGTAATCTCCATGTGATTTTGTATAAAATCACCCAATCTGTTGATGTATCTTCCTTAAGTTTACAATGACAGTAACTGCTTGTCAACTTAAAATAATGTGCTTTGTCCAAGTTCCTCAGCAACCTTGAAGGCCCTTTTTACTAGGAAAAGACTCAAGGAAAAAACAGTCCTTTCACTTTCCAATACCACAATCTCCATCTGAAAGTACAGATTTTTATATTTTCAGCCCTAAAAAACAGTCTTCAATGGTAAAACACCAGACCTGTCAGTGCTAGAGGAGAATGTAAATCCAGCACACAAAGTGGACTTGCAGAAGTATATGCTCATGATCTAAGATACCAGTCACCCCAACCCAGTGGGAGCCTGATTCTACAAGATCATGAACTTTCTAGCTTCCTTCCAAGAAGGACATCTCCTTTACAATGCTAAACTTAGAGGTCAAGACAATGTTCTCTATCTTTTAAGCAAGTCCAGGCTATGAATACCTAGTTCATACATGCATTCAGATTTGTCAGTCTCATTGATACAAAAGCCAAAACAAGTAAGAGTATTATCTTTGAGTGGAAAAGGAAGCAATTTAGATCTGACGAAGCCCAGTAAGTAACATTTAATTTCAGGTAAGACAAAAAAGCACACTACAAAACTGGTGTTACATGAAATGTCCACGTTCTCCTACATTGAAATAGCAGTTCTTAACTAAGAAGGAACCTCAGCATATGTTAGCTTTGTGAAGATATTTGTTAGATATTGGTTTCTAAACAGATTCTCAAAAAGAAGAAAAAGCCAAAGTATCTCCCTTCCCAACACTGCGACAAATATGACTAGACACAAAACAAGTACTTAATTAAATATTGAAATTCAAGACTTGTTGGAATTTCCAATGAGCAAGAAGTCAGAGCTCTGCATAGCTGCAAATTAGAGTAGTACTTAACTGGAGTCAATTCATTACTGTTATTCTTGGCTTCTAGTAAGTGCTACTGAAAGACTAGTGGTAAAGCAACACTCCAAGAAGCAGATTTCTAAGAGAACTCTGATAAGTATTCCACTCAAATACTTACTCTTGTCCAGTCGGGGCCGTGGGTTATATCTATAGCCAGCTTGGCTCCAGAAAACAGGCACAGAGCCTCTTGTTTGTATAAATGAAAGAGTATGATTGTGAACATGAATCAGTTGCTCCGTCTCGACATAATTTGCCACATTTCCATTTTTATCAACACCTCTTCGCTTATACCTCATCCCTAGGAGGAATAAGAATGATCAAGTCAAGTATTATCCTGAAACATTAGTACCTTTTTTGACACCAGTAAGAAGAGTGTTCTAGACAAAATCCATGATCAGTGTTAATAGTTACTCCTAATATAGTCTAATCCCCCAAAGTTATCTTGACCATATGGACGAAGCTAATTCACTGATACACTACGAGCAGCAGAAAGTAAGTTGACAGGGCAAGGCAGGCTACTGGCACTATAGTCCACCCTAAAGAACATGTGACTTCCTGTTCTGTCAGCTTCAGCAGAAAGTTTTACTTCAGTGCTTGGTATTTTCCATGAACCCAAAAGGCCACTTTTATTGACAAACGTTCCACTTCTCACAGTAAGAGATCCCACAAGCAACCCAAGAAGATTTGCGTGTTCCATTAAACTGAACAACTCTCCACCTTTGTTTTAACCTGTGTAACTGATTCTGAACATTATGAACAGATACTGCTCTTCTTACTACACAGTTTTGTCTAGCCATCTCTGTCCTGACCATTAAACAGAACTACATTATTTCAGAAATGAAAACACTGAACTGTTGGCTAAGATTATGTATTACAGAATGAATTAAACATGCAATTCCATAACTATTCTTTAAAATATTGCATCATTTTACTGAAACAATCTTTTTCTGTCAAGGGAAAAAGGTCTACACAGTTTATGCTCTGGACAAGCAATCAGATGAACATAGCATCATTACTAGCCAGAGGGAATCAATAAGACATTTTTACTCTGTAGCTATAAAACAATTGAGTATAAATAAGGCACACTGCAAACTAGATACTATGCTGAAACCCTCAAGTATTTAGGTTCTCCTGGGAATTGAATTAAATGTGTTGAAGTGAGGTGTAGCACAAAGGCCAGCCTCATATCAGGGTAAGCTTACCAGGGTTTGGGGTTTGTTTGTTTTGACATGTTAAAAACCCTTGTAGGAAAGGTGTTGGACACAGTAGAGAATACCTTAAAGAGTCCAATAGACTGAAAAGGCTTAGAGTTGAACAGGACCTACTAAAGTGTAAAGTGATTCAATCTTTCTTTCTGTACTCCCAGGAACAGGCAGCATTTTTTTTGTTTGTCTTGCTACTGTTAGAGTAAGTCAAGTACTGTGCAAGACTAAAGCATGGTTCTTATTTCACACCTTGGCCCTACATAAACATCACTTGGGATACAGGCGCACGCACACACACACACGTGCCTTTTCAAGTCTCTATTCGGCTGCTGTCAAAGCCCTTGGAAAAATTTAACTCCCACCCCAGCCTACTGAAACATATCAGAACAGAGCTGCATGCAAGGTCCTCATCAAGCTGTTCTTTGAAAAGATAGAACTTTATCTCAGAACTGTGAGCTCCAAAAGGCATTTGGTGCTCAAGAGGAGACTAGTGAAGCTCACTTAGTAATCTAAATAACAGCTGTGTAGTGCTGTATGCACTACAGCCTTTTCCTCCTAGATGCAGGAAGGGCTGTAATGCATACTTGGTCAGCTCTTGTCAATCTGCTAAACAATGCAGCACTTTTGCAAGCTTCATCTTCTGCATCCATCTCCAGTGCTCAGGAACAATCCCAATACCTTGAACTATGTTTGCCTACCAGCTCTGTGCCGACTCCGGCGTGAAATAAGTGCCACCAGAAATGTTGGATGAACATCATCTACACAAGTTGATTCCTGAGGAGGAGTTTCAGGACTGCTTTTATCATCATCAGAAGATTCACTATAGTTTACTACAAGTTCTTCAATTTGCACAAATCCTTGTATGATGGGTATAATCCAGAAGTCCACTTCAGCATTCTGAAGGTTACAAAAAACATTTACATTCCTGTTGGTTCTACATTACCTGCAATTATTTCTGCCATTTCTCATGTTTATAACCAGCTGCTCTGCATGCTTTTCATGTTTTAAGTCAAGGATATGGCAAAAATTTCTTATTTCTGTAAGACATACCAGCGTTTTTCCCTCTATTAGTCATAAGGCTTTTAATCAGGAGGAAAAAAGAGAGCAGCTTAAGTTTTTGGGGAGATGAAGCAAGCTAAATAAGGCAAGGCAAAAAGCCCTCCTCTGAAGAAAACCCTACAGTATTTAAAAGCTTCTTTCCCAGTTTCCACAAAGTTATCAATATCATGTTACATCTGATGTTTAAGCACATTAAAAGATAATAGTAGTAACTTCTCATGTCAAAGACAAGGATAAGTTCAGATAAAGCAGGAAATGCAGCTAATACATTACTTGGTTTCTGCTTAAGGTAGTTTCACAACCTCTGTGGACATAGAGTATATTACATTGATATAAATAGATAAAACTTTAAAACTATGTTATTAGACTATTTTCAGTAAAACATATTACACCATAAACTTTTTTCTGGGTCAAATTAGTACCCAAGAAAACTGGTTCAGGCCTTTGTAGATTGAGTTTTCAGGATGACAAAGCAATAATTTCTTAAAAAGGAATTAAGATCCAAACTCCCTACTTCAATGCGTGAAAAATACAACCAAACGCCTGCATTATACATAACTTTTCACAAGACCTAGGTTTACCCTGCTCTAGCTCCACAACAATTAGAGTATGTAAAATTATTAACGAGATATGCAGGGCATAATATTAAGATGTCTGCTATCGTCTTTAAAAGAACCTAAGACTTGACCTAAACTGGCACACAGTAGTTACCATCTTAGTCCTTTATCTGTAAATTTATTTTAAGATGGAGTGAGATCATATATTGAAGAAAGAGTGGTTGTTCTAGGCTTCAGGTGCTCATTAGCCAGGAAAATGCTCTATCTCCTGTGAATAGCTGTTCAGAATAACTTGTTCTACACTACTGTTAAATTAATCAGCTACTCTGTTCAAGGAGAAAAACAGTATTCTCCACTTAGGAACACAAAAATCTTGTCTCTAGAAAATTTTGGAATTCAGAGTTTCTTTCTTTTCTGGCTCCTCCTCCTTATCAAGTTCAGCTCTGTCCAGGGATAATCCACTTAACAGATGAACACAGCTTAAGTTTACCTTCAGAGATCAGCACAAACATATCACACATCAAGTTATTCTGCGCTCCTTCACTGCAATATTTTCTATTTGCTTGGTATTTATTCATTAGCAATGATCAGAGGCCAACTAGAAGGCTGCTGGAAGGCTGGCTGGGGAAAGAAAGGAATGCCAGCTGCTCAGCTTCAGAAGGCACAGCCCTGGCCTCTCTGCCAAGCAGGTTTTTAAGTAAACTTCTATGAGGCCTTAAGTAAACATTTCAACTAAACCTAAAGAATAGTTCTTGTAATACACATTGGTAGAAATAAGACTCACATCAATGTTGATGAGATCCTCAATCATGTGCTTGTTCCAAAAAAATCTGTCATCAACCTGTTTGAAACAAAAAGAGCAGTTTTGCAATATCTTAAGGTTGGCAGTATCTTTGCTAAAGACACCAGATGCTATTCAGTACACTAAAATATCTAACATTCACTGCTTTTGAATATAACTGCTCAGTTCCAGACATGTTGCTGGAGACTTTTGTTTCATTTTCTTGCACTGAAGCTGCTTACAGGGCAAGATGTTCAGTTGCTGTACAGAGAAAGTGACCAGGCAAATTTGGACCACAAAAATTACTGACTACCATAACTCCCAGGAGGTGTGGGGGGGGAAACCCACACCACAAAAACCAAAACAAAACACCACACACACAACCTTCACCACTTACTTTTCTCCAGAGTGGTAAGTTAGTTTTCTCACATGCACTCTGCCTCTGCACAGAATTTGTTAGGTCATAGGTAAAGCTATAGTAAAACGAGTCTGAATCCATGAACATTTTGAACAACTCCTCCAATAATCTCTTCTCCAGCTTCTCCTTCTCTTTGCTTTCTTTAATCTGAAAGAAAAAGTAATGGCTTTCTTATATCTTTTCTCTTGTATTGAAGATGACTGCAGCCGTATTTGCTAAATGCCATTTCTAACCTTGTAGGACAAACATTCTCCCTTTGAGGAGCAGTATCTTAAAATCCCTAGCAGAGAGAAAGACAACGGACAGCATCTTCAGGAACACTATGCTATTACTTTCAGCAGTAAGGGCATTCAAAGCAGTCAGTTCAGAATCCCACTAGAAGCTAATCCTGATAAGACAACACTATTAATAGTTCTGCCAAAATCATATAATTACAAAATGAAAGAAAAAAAAAAAAAATCAAGCCACAGCTAAATAATCAGAAATTAAATTGCACTTCAAGACAGAGGAGCTGCAGATTCTGCAGCTTTTCATTTGTTCTCTTTTTAGGTCTTAGTATTCTAGTCGATCAGCTACCACAACCTCTGAATTAAGTAAACACTTTGAAAAAGCAAGAAAACAGTAGAAAACATTACCTTCTTTTTATTTGGAGCAGATACAT
The DNA here is from genome assembly GCA_013396975.1 of Bucco capensis. Lineage (NCBI taxonomy): Eukaryota > Metazoa > Chordata > Aves > Piciformes > Bucconidae > Bucco > Bucco capensis. The sequence continues at coordinate 113,498 of VWZO01016122.1, forward strand.
TTGATTTAATTTGTGTAAGAGTCTTCAGCAGAAATTTTGTGTCATCTGGGGACTGTGTAATCTTCTCTGGCTTGTTTATCCCGAAATGATGCTTTTTACAAAGCTAAATAATGATATGGAATTAAAGCCAATACTTAAATACTCTTTAAAAAGTTCAATAAAATTTTAAATAAAGTCTAACAAAAGCAAGACTGCAATGTCCACAAACCTCTGGGAGACACTCTGAAATACAGAAGAATGTTGTCACCGTAGAGGCTATCACAAGTCATCCTGTGTTCCTATCATCAACCCCCTCTACCACACCCACTCAAAAAAGAAACCCAAAGGTGGAAGACAGAATTGTTCTCCCAGCAGTCTAACCAACCAGAGTGTGCATCATCTTAGAGGACCAGGATTTACAGGAAGTTTTACAATCCTAGTCATTAAGAGGCAATCTGGACTGTTTGAGGGGTTTTTAAGCAAAAAAATGAGAAGACCAAGGTTCCTGTCCTAGCATAAAGCTTTGTCCCTTTAGATGATTCCAGTGCATTCAGCTCTGTTCTCAAATGATATGTTGCTCAATTCTGCTAATAAAACTTTGTTCTTGTGTGGTATTTAAGGGTTTTAAGGCAATTTGGGTGCAATTTCACTGAAATTTCCCCCTCTAGCAAAATGTGACTTCTACTTCATAAAATAAAATTTTTTTAATTAAAAAATTACTACTTAAAAAGCACAGAACATTCAATATGCCTGCATATACCACGAAAAAGAGATGAGGTATGTGTTTACCTACTGTATTTCACAGGTACATTTCACTGAAGCAGAAAAGAGAAAGTCAGTTCATTGAAGATAGTCATACCTCTAATTCCAGATCCTGAGGTTCTGTTTCAGAAAGTGGAATCACTGCAATCTTTGTTATTTTGCAAACCTCGTGGTCTCCTGGAAGTTTGCCAATCAGTGCTTTCTGACGAATTAGAAGTAGCCACCATGGTAAATCTGGAAAAAGATTAGTAGATGTTTTGATTTGTCTGGCAGGCATTTACTTTGATTAGTCTGCCAGAAGCTTCTCCACAGTGGAAAAGCCCTGACAAAAACTATTTGACTAGAAGACTCCAGAGAGTGATGATTCACTATTGCTATGTTTTGTAATTATACACTGCAATTAAAAATAAAACTAAAAAAAGTTATTCCTAATATAATAAGGACATTAACTGTTTAATTGACTTATCCATAAGAGATAGTTACCACTGCTTCATCTATAGCTATCAGGCAGTCTCTAGGACTATGCACGTTCTCACCCATGTTGCTAATGGCAGTGTAATCTGAAAAGAATAGCTGGAACTCAGACAACAAGCTAGGATTTCCTCTTTGTACCTGCTGTTGTGTGTAAAACAGCAAACAGGACAGCCACAGGTAACATGTAATTACGATATTCATGTGTGGAAAAAATCTGGTGAGCAGACATGGACTGCCTCAATAAAGCAGCTCATGCATGTTTAAAGCTTCACAACATCATTCCTGAAGTATATGTGTCTAAGTGGTGGAAAAATTAATGAGCCAAAGACTAATGAGGACACAGAATGCATGTATGAATGCACCTGTTAGCAATCTACAGCATTTGCAATTGCAGCTTCCACACTTTAAAGAGACAGAGAAACAGAACAAAAACATTCCTACTGACTGCCAAACAGTGCCTGGAGACATTAACTTCATAGATTTTAATCCCTTGGTTAGAGCAGTAGCATGCTGGGCTTTTATGGGTCAAAAGGGAAAGTTCTGTTACAAGAGAAGGAAAGGCACAGAAAGTCTTATACACACAAACAGAAGGGGTCCTATACAGACTTTAAAACTAGGCTTTCACACCTGTGAAAGTAGATTGTGTCATGTATTATGTCTTTGAATACAATAAACAGCCTTTCAAAACAATATTTAGAGGGTTTTTAGCAAATACCAAGTCTCCTTTCCTTGCTTAGTAAATTCTTAGTATTTCATCCTCTGGGTGCTTAAGAAAAGCCCTTGATAACATGTCAAGGATAAAGTCAAAGGACACTCAGAATTGTTCCCTCTTTCCCAGATTTTCCAATATACTCTCAGCATAGAATTCAAGCTCTATTACAGTTGTGAGCATCTTTCCAGTGACTTGAACACTTCAATCCAAATCTGACAAGTTACATTTAAGCAGCAGTTTGTTCTATCTAAAGAAAAGGAACAACTGTGGTAAATAGATGACCATGCTTTATGACACTCCATTCCTTATTTTGGTTCTGTATTACTGTCTTCAGAAAAGATATGTGATTACGTTAAGTACTAAGAAGCCTTTAAAAATTATATAAACTCATAATTACAGGGGTGCTGTGAGAATCAAAGACTATCCCCCAAAAACACAGGAGAGGAAGGGGAATAAAGACATGGACCACTCATTTAACATATGTGATCTTCTAAAGGAAATCCTCCACTACTTCCTCAACACAGCATCAGAATCACAATCTCTACAGGATCAGAGACAAATCATGTCAGAAGTGATCTCAGGATGTCACCCTGCTCACACAAGGTCAGCTTTGAGGTTGGACCAGGTTACTCAAAGCCATGACATCAGTCTCCTAAAAACTGGTCAAAGCATAAAAAAATAAGGACAAGAAAGAGACAGCAAATGCTAGCAAGAGTTATCCTCATTGCCAGCAGGTGCTGGAACAGCTATTCTGTACAGGTACAGATAACTTGACTTGGGGAACATCTTTCTTTGCCTCCAGCATTCCACCTAACAGGCATGGGGGTAAGATGGAAATAAGAAAGAGAAGCTGAGGAAAACAGGACAGATTATATGAAGTAGTGAGACCACCAATGAATAGGTAAGAAAATCCTTTTAAAAAGTGGAAACTGAAATGCTGCTAAGAACACCAGCAGCAGATGAAGACGCTTACTATTTGCTGTATTGCTTTTCAGCAGGCAAAACCAATAAGGGACTCTGGAAACCCAAAGCAATCCAAGCTTAACAGAAAGGTAGTAGAACAGCATCCTCTACTTTCAAATAGTCATTTACTAAGGTAGTGACTATTCTTCAGGTCTTCATATAGCATTGAGAATTCGATTCTTATATTTTTGTGAAAACCTCCATCAACCACAGGAGAAAAAGAAAAACCTGCTTGAAAGTTATTCACAAAGGTACAAGAATGTTATGCATCTGAAATGGAGTCTCAGAGCTTCAAACAAAAGTTTCTACTCCCTGTGAAGACAGGGGTTTTTTTTACAGGACAGTGATGAATCAATACATATATACTAGAAAACAGAGAATTTGCATCTGCAGCTGTAAGATAATCACTGACAAGCTCACATAGCTGTGGAGTGCTCCTCTGTTGCAAAGAACACTACATCATTCCATTTGAGCTACACAGTATTATATCAAAGTCAGTAATAGTACAAATAGAGTGCATTAGTACAAAACAAACACAAAAACCAAATAACCACATACCTGTATGAAGCTGAACTTTACCAATTACTCCCTCTACCAGGCCCAGACAAATGGGATTCCAAGCCAAAAGAAGATCAGTGGCTGCAAAGAAGAACAAAGTTCATGTTGGTTTTTTTTCCAAAGGAAACTCAACAGGACAATTAATCCAGTGCTGGTCATTCTCTCCACTTTCTCCCTTTAGAGGGTAAAAAACAAGCCACAATTCTTGCAGTAAGAATAAGATACACATGCTGGTCAATTTTTGCTTCTTACAAAGCAGCTAAAACCAAATTACTAAGTTTCCAATTTAAAGCCCTAGCCTACAGTAATTTATTTACTACTTCTAATATCTATTGGAATTTGTAACTTAACTCAAATTTGATATGGCTATAGTGAAAATGAATACAAGTCATTAAGTTAATAATGTAGCTTCAAAAACCTAGCAGATGCTAACTTTCAGCCCCAGCCAGTGCTCTCTCATACCTATCCCAATTACTATTAGTTTCACATCCTCTTTCTAAATCTATTCACACAAAGACACTTCCTCTTTCATTAAAACACGCTCAACAATTACATGGAATAACACCAAAGTACCTAAAGTCAAGGTTTAGGTTTCTAGCTCTCCTACTGTTAAGAAATTCCAGTGAACCACATAGGAAGAGAAACCTAGAAGGCAACACTACCAAATTTCTAATCTGTGAAGGGTACTCCTCTCCACATACATTCAAGCCATCACATGATGCAACTAAGTAAGACAGTATAAACATCAAGAGCATCCTGTGGTCACACAGACACATGCTGTTGATATTAAGAGTTTCTAGTAGTGGTGTAGTACCTGTTTAAGAGGTCAAGACTGTGGGAAAGAAAAGACTTGTCTTATGAAATGTATTAAGTGAAAACAAATCCTTAAATGCAATTAATATCTATTAGGAGAGAGCAAATGTGCAAAGGCAAGGGGTAAAAGAAGGATTCTTCTATACCAAGAAGGGCAAGCTTGTTATTATCTAGCAAAACTCACTTGTTCCAAGGTGGAAGAGCTTTTCTAGTTTTAACATCCAGATAAATTAAGTATCTTAGCTCCTGGTGTAAGCAGATGAACATTTGAAAGAACTCACACAATATCTTAAGTTAGAGATGAGTACAAATCATCCAGCCCTGCACATTTCATTTACCAGAACTTAGTTTCTTCTTGAAGTCTGACATTTGCAGGTAACAATTCATAGTCTGACACTTTTTATGTCATTTTCAAACACTATTTTCCTTGAAACATTTGTAATTGAGACAGAGCTACAATTAATGTGTATAACCAGGTTGTACCTTTAAGGGACTGTATCTGCAGAGAAACTCCTGGGTCTTCCTGTTTCACTGCAAGGATGCTACAGACAGTTACTTGATGTGCACAGAACCTCATATGAATCATGCCATAATTAAATGAAGATCTTAAGGGGACTAATAATGGTAGATAAGCACCAGGAAATGCGGTGACAGTTGCTATGACTGTGTGAACAGTTAAGTACCTAAACTCATCTTGTATCCATATATCAAAGACTTGTGGTCATACAAAACAAGTTTTAGGACAGCCCACAGTTTCAGCTCCAAAAAATATATAAAAGCATTTTTATGGTGAGTGGAAAATCTGCACTATCAAACCTACAGATAAGCATTCAGAAGATTTCCTCTCAGTCTGCTCTTCTCCAGGCTAAACAGCCCCAGGGCTCTCAGCCTTTCCTCCTCAGAGAGATGCTCCAGACTACTCAGCATTTCTGCAGGCTTCCCTGGACTCTCCAGTAGTTCCTCATCTCTTCAGCTGGGGAGCCCAGAACTGGACACAATACTCCAGATGTGTCCTCACTAGGGCAGAGTAGAGGGGGAGGAGAACCTCCCTTCACTTGCTGGTCACGCTCTTAATGCACCCCAGAATAACATTGGCCTTTTTGGCCACAAGAGCGTACTTCTAGCTCATGGTTAACCTGTTGTCTATAAGTCTCAGACTTCATCTGCTTTTTGCTATCTTTGCAATTGATTTCCACATTCATATTCCATTGCAAGAACTAGAAACCACATAGATCCATCAAGCAGCCACAAAAATGCTAGGCACAGAAGGAATTTAAAGCATGAAACCCCTGAAGGTTTACCATAGTTACTACAAACCTATTAATCTAGAATACCATCCAAGTCTTTTTAAACCACTGGTTTCTTACTATGACAAGAGATTAGTAGGAAAGCTCTAATCTCTTAGAGGTTTTATTCTAGTAGCTTACAAGAGAAAAAAAATTTTTTTTTAATTACAGAAATAAGGAAACAATGGTTTAGACTTGCCTGCAAAAAGAGATAAGGAAACTAGTATCAGGGACTGTAGGGCAAGTGGGTCTGTTACTGTTAATTTTGTGGGTTACTCTGAAATATGTAGCCTAGACATAATCACACAATGTTCAAGACATCTGCAGGAATACCTCTCCCTAATAGTACTGAAGCACAATGAGAATTGGCTCTAAACTCTGACTCCTGTGTTCACTTAAAAGTACAGACAAGCTTTGGAAAAAAGAGAATACATTTGGAGTTCAATGCACATTACACTTTAAGAGTGTAAAGACAGAAAACAGATCACCAGCTGAGTAGCACTGGCTCTTGAGGTAAGTGTGATTATCAAACTATCAGTGAAGGCTGACTGCGTCAAGAAGATTTTCCATAAGGAAGGCATGGCATAGGAAAGAAATAACACATATTTAGCAACATTTGAGGAAATAAACATGTTGGGTTTTTTCAGTGTCCAAGAAAACCCAGATGCAAAGAAGTCTTACAGGAGAAACACCTGTAGGCTGTGAAAAAATTCAAGTTGCAAAATCACAACTTTTTTTTGCATCACAAGATGTGGTGGGGTTTGTTTTGGCTTTTGTTTGGGGGGTTTTGGTTGGTTTTGTTTGGGTTTTTTGTTTTGTTTTCTATACTATTTCTGAGAATTCTCCTATAGGAAAGTAAGTGTGACAGCAGAGAAGAAAGCAAGTGGTTTTAACTGAACAAAACACATCTAGTTCTGATCTTCTGATTAGAACTTCTTTAGTGGTTGCAGCTCAACTGACTCAGAGCCAACATCCAGTCGTGCTGAATAAACATAACTACAGTAAATACTAGTAGGAACCTCTTGTTCTTGAGGAGTACACTCTGGAAATGTAAGATGATGAACCAAATTAATGGGCTTTCACATTGAATGCAGTCCTATTTACTCTGTTTTGGAAGAAGCTATCTCTAACTTTTGTCTAATACTGTAAAATTGTTTAAGGCTGTTTGCTTGCAATCATTAAGTCTATCTGGTAGTTCTGGCAGCAGCTACCTTCAGCCATGTCTTATATCTTTGAAAATTAGAACCACTTAATTTCTGCTCATGTAACAACTTCAGAGAGTTCCAAGAAAGTTAGCTGCAAGCCTGCAGAGATTAGTCTTAAAAATTTAGCAGGATTTAAGAGGCAGCATAAGTTGGTAGACAGTGATACGTTACAGAATGTATTTACATCTTTTCAAAGCCAAGTGGGAAAGTAACCATACAAAACAACTGAAAATCCTCAGTTAAAAGTTTTCAGATAGCATACATAAGGGACATGGCCACATTTCCAACTGCTGAATGTTGAATCAACACATTGCAAGTTTAACTTCTTTTTTTAAAGAAATGGCTTATCAATAAGAATTAACTACCACAAGAGTCTAAAAAGGAAACACTGGACTTGACAGCTAAATCAGAGAGAATGCTGGAAGATATAATGTGAAATATAATTTATCAATACAGTTACTCATCTCCCCACACAAACTTATCTTCCTATCAATGGCATACTAGTTGTCTAGCAATCTCTTGAAACTCAGCCAGCCAGAAATAAAGACTTAACCTGAAACTGCAACACAATGTTGCTGAAACAGACTTTCTTACGGTGTGCTATTGATAATGAGTATTGTCAAAACAGTCGTTGTCCTTCAAAGCAGAATGTAGGAAGCTATGTACAGAAACAGTCTCTATGAGCAGTGAGCTGAGCCCCACAGAAGATCCTCCCTGACTTGGGGAGTTCTCTGGTGTCCTCAGTATGTTTCAATTTGAGGGAACTTCCAGGGTTTGAAAGGCTTCAACACATGCCCTCAGTATCCTGAGGTCCATACTCACCAAGTTTGCACCCTGAAGTACAAAATTTCCCACTCTTTCCCTTATCCCACTAACCAAATTCAAGCTATTGAAATAAGTGTTGCCTCTCTTTGCCCATACCTGTCAGACATTGACTATCACTGATGCTACATTTACCATTCATAGTGATTATATCAGCATTGTAGCTGCAGCACAATAGAACTTCTGTCACCAGTTCAAAACAAAACCAGCTTTGATGTGATTACTTCCGCCACTACCCCTCAGAGCTTAGCGGCAGTAATAGAGGGCCATGCCTGATAGAAGTTTAATTCTTTGTGTTTACATGAACAGAACTCTCAAAAAAGTCATATAAAAGCAACTTGGAAGAGCATCAAAAGCCAAAACTGCTTTCTAGCTCCTTCTCCACCCTACCACCAGCAGAGCTGAAACTAGATCAGGCACAAACTCCAAGAAAACAAACCACTGCTTTGGGATAAACCATTTGCTTGACACTGAATGACTCCAGGCAAGTCTGAAGGGTTTAAGGGGGTGGGTTTTCAGCTTCCTTTGGGGAGAAAGCAGCAATAAAAAAGAATTAGTTTGGAATCATTTAAATCCAGGCCTTACTACTGAGCTTCTGCTTGGTTCAATCCACCAAAGAGCTGTAACTATTTATTTTACAGCCTTACTATATAGTTGAGGGAGCGTGTTCCTCTTATCTTCCTCAAACTTTGTTTGATTTCAGGAACAGACCTCAGCTAGAAAAAGTGTTTCCTGTCAGTGTACTTACTACGAAAACCAAACAAAATGTCCCTGAACTTCAAACTCAGTTTATATGTAAGTGTATAAACACAAATGCATGCTATTCCTCAAAAGTTCTTCCCATAACCTGGAAAAGCAGCAGTTCTCAAACATTCTCACCATTCAACACAAACAGTCATTTATGTATAAAAAGTAAAAGCCCAGTATCCCACTGCAAACAGCCAAAGTAAATCTTTCAGCTCTGCTAAAGTAACTTTTGACAACTGAAGTGTTAATTTCTCAGGAAAAGCTTCAATACTATTTTTAAATATATTTGAGATTTTGTTTTCTTTAAATTGTGTCTGCTTTAGATCAAAGACAACCATGAGACTATTATTAGTACTATTTCACCCTTATGACCTCTTGTGGCTTTTCAAAAGAAAGTCTGCTTTTAGTTCCAGTTCATCTTTGAACAGTGTTCCAAAATATTAGCCAGGATTAAGAGATTATAAATTAACTGGGAAGATTTAAGAGTATAAACTTGAACTTCTCTCTCTTGTAGGAAAGAAAGTACTACTGCAAAAACAATTTAAAAAAAATTTACATCTAAGCTACTGTAATTGCAGAAAGATGGATTATTAAGACATTTAGTATTGCAAGATCTTAATTGTCATGAAGTGTTAACTATTTATTTGCATATTTAAGCAAGTTAACCCTTCAGCTAGGTTTGTCCTGTCTGACAAACATAGTGGCTTTCTACAATAGCATGACTACCTCAGTGGACAAGGGACAACCTGTGGATGTGATCTATCTGGACTTCTGCAAGGCCTTTGACACAGTCCCCCACAACATTCTATTGGCCAAGTTAGAGAGCTATGGATTTGATGGGTAGAAAGTTCAGTGGATAAGGAACTGGATGGAAGGTCACATCCAGAGGGTAGTGGTCAATGCCTCGAAGTCTG
>VWZO01016122.1:123081-133443 GCA_013396975.1 Bucco capensis
GGGGGTTGGACTAGATGACCTCCAGAGGTCCCATCCAACCCATACGATTCTATACGATTCTAATCACCTGTTTTAATTATCTTTGTGCTGTCTCTAAGTGTTGTAGTCTTGAAAGCCCTCAGTCACTTAGAAGTTAAATGCTTTGTAGGAGAGAAATTAAATCTCTCCAGTCTGCCCACACACATAGCCCCTTCAGAAGCCAACAGCTAGGCAAAAAGATTCCAGTTAGTCTTCTCATTGCTACTCCACCTTACAGCCTTGCCAGAAAGCCTGCTTATCCTCCAACCTCCAAAAACAAGAGGCATGCTTCCCAAACTGTAATTCAGTGCATGTCTCTTACAGAGTGCCTCTCCCAGCTACAGAAGCACTGCACAAAACAAACTACACACCTACCCACTGCTGTCTAGGAAGACGAAGCAGTGATTTAGTTTCTTTGGACACCTTTCTTCAGTATCTCACAGTTTGGCTAGATGAAAAGGAACAATTCAAGTACAATTCAGGCTGTACAGTGACAGATTTAAAGCAGTGAGGATGGGAGCATACAAGTTGGTATTATTGCTGCAAAACCAGGATGCATGTGCCAGAGAAAGAACACAAGAAAACATGAATCCTTCCTATTTGTTCTAATAAAGAACACTTCTTTGTATTCTGTTGAAGTCACAAAACCTTCTGAGTCACCAGGCATTGCTCAGGAAACTTAAAAACAGATGGAAAACATTGTTTTCTGGACAATATTCAGTATTACAAGGAACTCCTGTACTAAAGTGATATCAAACTGCTGTTAACAATTGTTACTAGATTAAATACTTCCCTTCAAACAGAATTTGACCCTATAGAACAGCATTCTCCAAACTTTACCACATATCACATCAGTAAAAAGTATTTTAACATGCATCCCAAAAATGTCTATTTATAAATTATATACATGTTCTACTGTACTAGTATTACCACACATTATAAAACATACACAAAAATAGAAGTTTTACATGCATGAAATAAAATAATTTTAAAAGCATGTTTATTTTACCTTTACTAATGGTGAAAAAAATCTTTTCTTCCCACACCCCAATGAACTGTCTTATGCACTCCCCTGGGTGCATGCACACCAGAGACCACTACTGTAGGCAGCTTAATACATGCAACAAGCTGTTAGATGTGTTTTAACCACTTGAAATTAGAATTACCTCGTCACCCTTTCCACAAACCTTGTAAATACCAAAATACCATTTTGATAAGTGACCAATAGTGACTCTCTCAAAATAGGCACACTAAGCCATTGCAGCTCAGTTGGGTTTTTGGGGGGTGTTGGGATGTGGTTTTGTGGTGGGTTTGTTGTTTTTGTTTGGTTTTTTTTGTTTGTTTGTTGTGTTTTTTTCTTTAGAATGTCCCTTTATTCTTCTACACTGCTGATTTCTGCTAGTAAACACTTTCTCAGAAGTGATACAGGTAAGGAAATAGTAACTTCTATCCTTCTAAAACTAACATCACTGTATTACTATTACTACAAACCAACACACATTCCTATTTTCAGCTGTATTTCAACAAAGCTAAAATTGTTTTGTGACTATATCCTTAAAGCCAGAAAAGCAGTAGGTGGTCTGCATTTTTTTTTAATCCTATTTACTTTGTAAAAAGGAAATTATCAGAAAGGCAGGAGAAAGTTAGATTTTATTCAAGCCTTCTTACAAAACAGTTTAAACACTACGTTCACTTCTCTGAAGACATGCTATTCTAAAAATTATGCTCAACAGTTACAGCAATTCTCAAAAGAGAATGCAAGAATGCTATCTTATCCTCAATAGATTTAAATATAAACATTAGTTGAGGAGATGGAATTCACATTATGAAAAATACTTTTTATCACTGAAGAGACTTATGTTAATGCTTGAGTCATGAGAGAAATACTAGTATAGCTGTGGTTAGGTAAGTCTAAACAAAGTCATTTTTTCCCCTCTTTGTTACCTTTTCTCACTCCATAACTAACTTCCCTCTCCAACTGCAAAACTAATCAAACAAAGCAGAAATAGAACTATGGACTAAGAATAGAACTAATAATGGACTAATAGAACTAAGGAATAAGCATTTCAAACACTAAATAAGGGAGTTATGCTCAAAAACTTGGCACGTTTCAGGAACAGAAAGTAAAGGATTTTATGCCACACACAATATATATCCTCCCCTTTTTTTACGCTGTTGGGGACAAATTGACTATTAAATCAAATAACAATAAGCAATATATCCTTTAAACACTACCAGAAGATATTTTAGTATAGGGAAAAAACTTAAGCATCAGCCATACATGGGAAAGTTGCTGGTTTTCCTGAACTGAGAAACAGACAAGGAGAAAACAAATTGAAAGTTAACAATTAATGACAGACTAGCGTATTTGCCATTTATGTTTTGCAACTATCTCTTGGGCAAGGTCATATATTTCTAAATTGGGCTCAGTATTCTGTTTTGCACAACGCTGAAATCTTACATGATTTAGAATCATAGAATGGTTAGGGTTGGAAGGGACCTCTGGAGGTCATCTAGTCCAGCCCCCCTGCACTGGGCAGGGACATCCCCAACTAGATCAGNTACAGAGCCCTGATGGACACCATTTGTCACTGGTCTTCATGTGGACTTCGAGGCATTGACCACTACCCTCTGGATGTGACCTTCCAGCCAGTTCCTTATCCACTAAACTGTCCACCCATCATCACATATTGATGAAAGCAGAAAAAATTTCTCTCTGGTAAATACATTTTAAGATCTCACCTCAGAGTCAGAATCTACAAAATTGACTAATGTATGTAGTATTCAATCAGATGACAGATCTACAGAAGCCCACCTCTCTCCCCTTGTCCTCTCTGTTCTCTTCTGTGAGAAGGAGCAAGCAGCAACAGGGAACTAACTGCTCAAGATTTTTAAGCATATATTCTTGATGGGTTGCAGCTAATACAGATCAATTCTGACATCTGGTTTGTCACATACGTCAGAAGCATGTTGTACTGAGACCTAGGAAAGGGTACAGGAAAGAGGGAACAGAACAAGCAGGCAAGGGTGAGAAACAGTTTGGTAACCACTGCAGCTAAGTAGTGTCAAAAAACACCCTGAGGTTCCTTATGAAGCAAGTTGAAATATGGAGAGATTTTTTTTCTAAAGGTAAAACTACTTCTTCGAGAATTCATTTTCCAGAATAGATAGGCAGTTTCCAAGACATACTACTGAAATTCAGGAAGCTAGCTTTGTATGAAATAGTTAATTCAGTAGCCTTAAGCCTACTGGCATCAGTGGCACTGCTCCTTACACTATTCCCTAGATAAAGGCTTTCACTTTTACATTTAACATTTACAGGCATTAGACTTCAAACAAAGGAATCACTCTTCTCTTCCAGTCTACAGTCATGAAGAACAGCTCAGGAGTTCTGACAAGTCATTTCTACATGGCTCCTGTAATGGCTTTGAGCCATTTACACAGCTAGAACATTAGATGGCCTACTGATTAGTGATTCAGAGATTTCACACTATCAGACCAAGACACCCAAAATGAAATCTGCCCCCTAATACCATGAAAGTACTATCTAGTAACAGGTCTGCCTAGAGGTAAAGAAAAGCATTTAGAGGCATTGCTTCAGTTGCCAATGCACATCCCTTTTCAACAGATAAAATCAATACTGTAACAGTAATTTCCTGAAATGTGTAAAATAAACTAAAGCTCATTTGCTTCTAGTTACAGCTGCAAAAGTAAAACATATCTTAACACCATCTTGCTCTTACAGAGAGAAGCAATGGAGTCTTTGAGCATGAAGTCTCCAAAAGTTGCCTTAGGGTAAAACCAATCTGTGTATCACTAACACAGATTAGAGGTCGGCTGGCCACTAATTGTGAAATAGATGCTCTCTACTAACCCTCCTCCCTTCCCAAAAGGGGGGGGGGGGGGGNAGAAAGGGGGGGGGGGGGGAGGAGTAAGGGAGAAAAATTTATGCATTGTAAAAGAAAACCAGGAAACCTCTAATGAGAATAATAACAATAATAAAATGAAATATATATAAAAATACGTAAAACCAGTATCAAACCAAACCCCCTTCATGGCAATTGTATCACCATCACCACTGATGGCTGTGGCATGCAATGAGAAAGTCCCAGACCAGACTCATCAGCAGATGGGAACTGGATTCAGGAACACATGGATCAGGAGCAAAGGTAAAATGGAAGGAGTCCTCCTCACTGAAGAAAAGAGCTTGGCCCTTATGATCGCTCAGCTTTATACTAATTATGATTTATATGGAATGGAATCTCTAGTTGGTCAGTTTAGGGTCACCTCTCCTGTCCTCAGGTGTGACCTTTTACTCTGCACCCCCAACATGGTACGCAAGATTTAGCAGTGACCTTGGACCAAGTATAAGCAAGAGCCTTTCTGCATACCAATCGCTGGTAGTAACTACAAACATCAAGAGTTACCACTGTTAGAAGCAGACACTGAAAATACACTGTCGACTTCAGAAAGTGCCATCACTGATCTGAAAAGTAAAATCACTGAAGAGAATTAGTTTTGTTCTAACTCAAACCAGGACAATTACTCAAAATATCTCATAGGTTTTCTTCTCTGGGATAGTGAGAACCAGTATTAATAATACTAGTAGTTTTAATAGCAACTATCCGCAATCTTATTTACTCTGACATTACTGCCTGAAGTATTACCAAGGTCAACATAATAATAGAAGTTATCATCCAATTTAAAAAGTCTCATTCCTTTTCCTGATAAGAAAATGGTGATGAGAATTCCATGTCAATACTTCTGCTCTTTTCTATATGAGTATGCACATGCATATTATAAACACACAACTTACACCAACAACATACATAAAACAATGTTTGTAATCTGTGTAAAACTACCAGTCAGAAGCAACCAAGCAGAATGTAACCAGGGTAAACCAAGAGTGAAATCCCAATCAAGACCTGATACAAGGTATTTAAAGTGTGGTTGAACATAACTTTCTCTTTTCACTACACTGAAAAAAAGCACACTGTAGACAGCTAAATTCCTAAAAAAAGAAACGATCTATGATGCCTAAGTGACTCACAGATTTCCTGCAGGTGACTCATTAGTGCTTTCACTTCAGAGGAAAAAAACACCAGAAACATCTTGTAAACATAGGCAGACATCATTCAAACCAGGGCCAACCTCAGACTTTGCTTATAGCAAATATTTACTAAAGGCTTTTTGCCTTTTTTTAATTCAAGCTGTTCTCTCCATGATTCAAAGAGGTCAGAAGAAACAGCTTTCAAGATTAGCACATTTCTAAACACGCCTTTAAAGTTGAGGGAGGAGAGTATTATAAAGCTTGGCATCAGCTCCTTAGATTCAGACCTATAAAAAAAAGCAATATAAAGCAATACTCTGCAAGGTTTGCCAGTATTATCTACTTCAATTCATGAATGTATAAAGATTAATTCAGAAGATCCTCCAAGGGACAGGATAAAGCTAAGACCTCCAAAAAACAAGACCCACAAAACAAGACAATACAGTTAGATTACAGCCTTTTGATGGACTACTAAACATGTCAATGAACACAAGTTATGACTTTGTTTTGTTTAATATGGCAGTGACTCATCACCCAGTAATCCATTTACTCATTTCCGGTCAGTGGCCTTGATTATAAATGGTCAAATGTAATAAAATCATACACTCAAGGATATCCACCTTTGTCTTAACACAAGCACAAACTACTGATCCAAGATATACTTCTCACGAGAGAACTGTTTCTTTCTTGGGTTTACTTTCAACATACTGAAGTNAACCACCCCCCCCCCCTCCCAAAAAGGGGGGGGGGGAAGGAGTAAGGGAGAAAAATTTATGCATTGTAAAAGAAAACCAGGAAACCTCTAATGAGAATAATAACAATAATAAAATGAAATATATATAAAAATACGTAAAACCAGTATCAAACCAAACCCCCTTCATGGCAATTGTATCACCATCACCACTGATGGCTGTGGCATGCAATGAGAAAGTCCCAGACCAGACTCATCAGCAGATGGGAACTGGATTCAGGAACACATGGATCAGGAGCAAAGGTAAAATGGAAGGAGTCCTCCTCACTGAAGAAAAGAGCTTGGCCCTTATGATCGCTCAGCTTTATACTAATTATGATTTATATGGAATGGAATCTCTAGTTGGTCAGTTTAGGGTCACCTCTCCTGTCCTCAGGTGTGACCTTTTACTCTGCACCCCCAACATGGTACGCAAGATTTAGCAGTGACCTTGGACCAAGTATAAGCAAGAGCCTTTCTGCATACCAATCGCTGGTAGTAACTACAAACATCAAGAGTTACCACTGTTAGAAGCAGACACTGAAAATACACTGTCGACTTCAGAAAGTGCCATCACTGATCTGAAAAGTAAAATCACTGAAGAGAATTAGTTTTGTTCTAACTCAAACCAGGACAATTACTCAAAATATCTCATAGGTTTTCTTCTCTGGGATAGTGAGAACCAGTATTAATAATACTAGTAGTTTTAATAGCAACTATCCGCAATCTTATTTACTCTGACATTACTGCCTGAAGTATTACCAAGGTCAACATAATAATAGAAGTTATCATCCAATTTAAAAAGTCTCATTCCTTTTCCTGATAAGAAAATGGTGATGAGAATTCCATGTCAATACTTCTGCTCTTTTCTATATGAGTATGCACATGCATATTATAAACACACAACTTACACCAACAACATACATAAAACAATGTTTGTAATCTGTGTAAAACTACCAGTCAGAAGCAACCAAGCAGAATGTAACCAGGGTAAACCAAGAGTGAAATCCCAATCAAGACCTGATACAAGGTATTTAAAGTGTGGTTGAACATAACTTTCTCTTTTCACTACACTGAAAAAAAGCACACTGTAGACAGCTAAATTCCTAAAAAAAGAAACGATCTATGATGCCTAAGTGACTCACAGATTTCCTGCAGGTGACTCATTAGTGCTTTCACTTCAGAGGAAAAAAACACCAGAAACATCTTGTAAACATAGGCAGACATCATTCAAACCAGGGCCAACCTCAGACTTTGCTTATAGCAAATATTTACTAAAGGCTTTTTGCCTTTTTTTAATTCAAGCTGTTCTCTCCATGATTCAAAGAGGTCAGAAGAAACAGCTTTCAAGATTAGCACATTTCTAAACACGCCTTTAAAGTTGAGGGAGGAGAGTATTATAAAGCTTGGCATCAGCTCCTTAGATTCAGACCTATAAAAAAAAGCAATATAAAGCAATACTCTGCAAGGTTTGCCAGTATTATCTACTTCAATTCATGAATGTATAAAGATTAATTCAGAAGATCCTCCAAGGGACAGGATAAAGCTAAGACCTCCAAAAAACAAGACCCACAAAACAAGACAATACAGTTAGATTACAGCCTTTTGATGGACTACTAAACATGTCAATGAACACAAGTTATGACTTTGTTTTGTTTAATATGGCAGTGACTCATCACCCAGTAATCCATTTACTCATTTCCGGTCAGTGGCCTTGATTATAAATGGTCAAATGTAATAAAATCATACACTCAAGGATATCCACCTTTGTCTTAACACAAGCACAAACTACTGATCCAAGATATACTTCTCACGAGAGAACTGTTTCTTTCTTGGGTTTACTTTCAACATACTGAAGTATTTCATTTCGCAGCCCCAGAACCCACTTGCAGTAAGATGACCCACAGACAAGGTTGGAAAAAGAACACTACAAACACATAGAAATGGGCAACGGTGACCAACAAAGGGCTTCAAGCAGACTAAGTGACTTCAATATCGTATTACTTTTCATTAGTCTGTAAGTCACACAATAGGGATCACATGTATAGTGACTGAAAATTTAAAGGTAGGCTAAGGACAAAATCCTGCTGAGCAGCATGCAGACAGATTGCTACACACTGGCAAAGCCTCCTTGAAGAGACATCAAGAAAACAATCACAGCAATGGCTGCAGGAAAACAAGTGATCAAAAAAGTTCAAGCTTTCAAACAACATCTAGAACTACAGTTCACTAGTTTGTGCTTTTATTATTCTAGCTGAGGCAAGATNATTGTAAAAGAAAACCAGGAAACCTCTAATGAGAATAATAACAATAATAAAATGAAATATATATAAAAATACGTAAAACCAGTATCAAACCAAACCCCCTTCATGGCAATTGTATCACCATCACCACTGATGGCTGTGGCATGCAATGAGAAAGTCCCAGACCAGACTCATCAGCAGATGGGAACTGGATTCAGGAACACATGGATCAGGAGCAAAGGTAAAATGGAAGGAGTCCTCCTCACTGAAGAAAAGAGCTTGGCCCTTATGATCGCTCAGCTTTATACTAATTATGATTTATATGGAATGGAATCTCTAGTTGGTCAGTTTAGGGTCACCTCTCCTGTCCTCAGGTGTGACCTTTTACTCTGCACCCCCAACATGGTACGCAAGATTTAGCAGTGACCTTGGACCAAGTATAAGCAAGAGCCTTTCTGCATACCAATCGCTGGTAGTAACTACAAACATCAAGAGTTACCACTGTTAGAAGCAGACACTGAAAATACACTGTCGACTTCAGAAAGTGCCATCACTGATCTGAAAAGTAAAATCACTGAAGAGAATTAGTTTTGTTCTAACTCAAACCAGGACAATTACTCAAAATATCTCATAGGTTTTCTTCTCTGGGATAGTGAGAACCAGTATTAATAATACTAGTAGTTTTAATAGCAACTATCCGCAATCTTATTTACTCTGACATTACTGCCTGAAGTATTACCAAGGTCAACATAATAATAGAAGTTATCATCCAATTTAAAAAGTCTCATTCCTTTTCCTGATAAGAAAATGGTGATGAGAATTCCATGTCAATACTTCTGCTCTTTTCTATATGAGTATGCACATGCATATTATAAACACACAACTTACACCAACAACATACATAAAACAATGTTTGTAATCTGTGTAAAACTACCAGTCAGAAGCAACCAAGCAGAATGTAACCAGGGTAAACCAAGAGTGAAATCCCAATCAAGACCTGATACAAGGTATTTAAAGTGTGGTTGAACATAACTTTCTCTTTTCACTACACTGAAAAAAAGCACACTGTAGACAGCTAAATTCCTAAAAAAAGAAACGATCTATGATGCCTAAGTGACTCACAGATTTCCTGCAGGTGACTCATTAGTGCTTTCACTTCAGAGGAAAAAAACACCAGAAACATCTTGTAAACATAGGCAGACATCATTCAAACCAGGGCCAACCTCAGACTTTGCTTATAGCAAATATTTACTAAAGGCTTTTTGCCTTTTTTTAATTCAAGCTGTTCTCTCCATGATTCAAAGAGGTCAGAAGAAACAGCTTTCAAGATTAGCACATTTCTAAACACGCCTTTAAAGTTGAGGGAGGAGAGTATTATAAAGCTTGGCATCAGCTCCTTAGATTCAGACCTATAAAAAAAAGCAATATAAAGCAATACTCTGCAAGGTTTGCCAGTATTATCTACTTCAATTCATGAATGTATAAAGATTAATTCAGAAGATCCTCCAAGGGACAGGATAAAGCTAAGACCTCCAAAAAACAAGACCCACAAAACAAGACAATACAGTTAGATTACAGCCTTTTGATGGACTACTAAACATGTCAATGAACACAAGTTATGACTTTGTTTTGTTTAATATGGCAGTGACTCATCACCCAGTAATCCATTTACTCATTTCCGGTCAGTGGCCTTGATTATAAATGGTCAAATGTAATAAAATCATACACTCAAGGATATCCACCTTTGTCTTAACACAAGCACAAACTATTGATCCAAGATATACTTCTCACGAGAGAACTGTTTCTTTCTTGGGTTTACTTTCAACATACTGAAGTATTTCATTTCGCAGCCCCAGAACCCACTTGCAGTAAGATGACCCACAGACAAGGTTGGAAAAAGAACACTACAAACACATAGAAATGGGCAACGGTGACCAACAAAGGGCTTCAAGCAGACTAAGTGACTTCAATATCGTATTACTTTTCATTAGTCTGTAAGTCACACAATAGGGATCACATGTATAGTGACTGAAAATTTAAAGGTAGGCTAAGGACAAAATCCTGCTGAGCAGCATGCAGACAGATTGCTACACACTGGCAAAGCCTCCTTGAAGAGACATCAAGAAAACAATCACAGCAATGGCTGCAGGAAAACAAGTGATCAAAAAAGTTCAAGCTTTCAAACAACATCTAGAACTACAGTTCACTAGTTTGTGCTTTTATTATTCTAGCTGAGGCAAGATCTTTTATGCCTATGCAAATGACTGTAACTATAGCCAATCTAAAACTGAGAGTTGGTTTTGTTTCCCACCCCCCCCCCC
>VWZO01016122.1:133466-180438 GCA_013396975.1 Bucco capensis
CCCCCCCCCCGCAAAAACATGCATTTCATTGACTAGAAGTATTGTTTGGTACCTTAAAATCAAGTATTTTGTGAGGTGATTTATAAATCAAAGTATTACTGGACTTTCAACCATAAGTGAAGTTGCCAGGCTAGAATACATCCTATTAACTTGAAGTAGGCTGTAATTTTATCTAAGAGATATAAACAAACTGCACTGACATGACATGACTCAATTACAAAAACATAACAGGAGAAAGAACAGTATGAAAAACAGTTCTTTGGATAAATATAGATTACAATGGTATTTGATGCTTATGTGTTGGTTTTTTCAGCCTTTTAAAGGAAGGTCATGAGGCATACTGTACTCAGATTGCCAATCTGAACAGATGCAGGCTCAGCCAGCTTTTTCAACAGAACATGGCTCCCAATTTTATAAAATTGTAAGTAACGTGTGCAACCTGCCACATTTTTGGTGAACCATCCAACTATTCAGAGTTTTCTTAAACTTACAAGCAGGTACACAATGGTACTTATACTACTCAAAGCAGGTTAATTTTAAAGGATAGCATTTCATTTTATAGACATCTTTACTGACTAACCTCCCAGTTCGGACATTATAATTACCAGTTTCAAAAATTCCGCTAACACAACTCCAGCTACAGTTTTTTTCCCACTACCTTTTCTGCAGCCTGACATTAATACATATAGCTGTAACTGACACTTAAACTGCCTAGAGTCGCTAAAAAAAATTTGAGAGCCATTTACCAGTGTAGACACCTGTTCGGTTTCTCCTAAAAGAAGAGACCATGAAATCTATTTGTTCAAAGACGCAATCACCGTTTACCAGAAACGCTGGCAAGCATCACTTATATAAGCCTGACACCAACACAAGATGGCCCTTTCCCATTTAATGATGCTCCCCTAAGGGTGACCAGATGCATTTCAACATCAGGAACTACTCGGGTTGCGCACCGAGAGTTGGCAGAGTCACCCCGACTTTTATTTTTGCAGAGAAACAAATACACTGTGCCAGGGGAAAAAAGAAAAAAAAACTGCTCAGCCCGCAGAAGGTTCGTTTCTCAGTAAGTCACCAGTACCGGGATACAGGTGACCTCCTGTAGGGCTCAGCCACCGTGGGCACGGCGGTAACCCGGGCTGCCCTCCGCAAACCAGGACAATAGTAATGGGTGGCCACCTCCCGCCCGCGGAGGGCTGAGCCCCACAGAATGGATCCCCAACACCTCCAGGGAGGAGCCTTGGAGTCCCCCGACCTCGCCGGGGCTTAGCACCGCGACCCTAGGCAGGTTTCGGGGCGGTCCTCAGCAGGCAGCTCCGTCACCGCCCTTCGCCTCAGCGACCCTCTCCACAGCCATTGTCAGCCGCCACCGCCGCCCTTGCCAGCGAGGGCTCCCCGGACGGGTCGGTGCCGGCCCGCCCTTCCCCACACAGGAAGGGGGCACGGAGGAACGACCCGGCCCCAGCCCCGCCGCCGCGATGGAGATTCACCAGCTCTCAGCTGCAGGCTGCCGTCCCTCCGGCTACACCACAGCGCCCGCTCCCCGCTCTGCAGGATGTAGTGGTCCTTAGCTTGGAACAGCTCCATCCTCGCACGCCGCTGCTGCCGCCACCACCGCCGCCGCCTCCGGGAAGGAGTGAGGGCAAGCGGAGAGACTCCGCCGCTCCGCAGCCGCGCGCCCGCGCGCGCGCCCGCCGAACGGAAAGGGGGAAGGGCCGGGGCGCGCTCCCGAGCAAAACTCGGGGGTGCGCCTGCAAGGAGCCTAGCGCTTCCTCAGCCGTCCCAGCGCGAGCTCGGGTTCCGGCCCGCGCTCCACCCCACGTGACACTGCTCGTCACCGCCTCTGCCGCGCGCTTAAAGGTGCAAAGCGAGGCGCTGGGCGGGTCTGCGGAGCGCCAGGAGAGGGGCTCCCGCCCACCGACCCCCTCAGTTCCCGCCCACCGACCTCCTGAGTTCCCCTCAGCCCGACAGAAGCGGAGAGAGGGCTACGGCAGTGGGAAGAGCTGCTGGGCAGCGAGTCGCTTTGCCCTCCGCAGTGGGGATCACCAGCGCTAACGTTACCTTGGGGCCGAGAGGCGGCTGCTTCTGAGGGAGGGGAGCGCGCCCTCCCCTCAGCACTGGCGCGGCCTAGCCTCGGGGCTCTCCTGCCGAGGGCTAGGGCTGCCAGACCAGACCCCCTCCACCTTGGTGGTCCCCGATCCCCCCGGCCCTCGCTCGCTGGCGTTTGGCTCCTGGATGAGTGCCGGGCTCCCGCAGGACGGGGAAACCTTCAGCAGCACAAGCCGCAAAACCACAGAAGGTTAGCCAGCCACCGCAGGCAAAGTGGTCACAATCAAGCCTGTGTCCTCTCAAGGTTTTTCAGCTCGTCTCAAGAGGCAGCAACTTAAATAATTGGTGGAAACAGGGAGGAGCTGATACGGGGTATCAGCTAGTGGTGAAAGGAAATAGGACCGGACTCATTCAACACCATAGCACTGGACTCATTATAATTTAAAATATTTATACAGAAAGGAGCAACTCCTGATACAAGGGTAATTATACCTCACTCTCCTCTCCAAGCAACACTGGAAAATGTACCAGCAAACTCATCACTGCTACAGACCCTTCCCAGCCTTACCCACCACAGGTTTCCAGAGATCTTGTTTACAGAAGCTGAAGTTCCACTCCCTGTAAAATTTAAGTAGCAATGGACATAGACAAAAAGCATCCCATCACATACAGCCTTTGGGGAGCAGCTTGGTTTGTTCACAGAAAATCTGCAGTATATCTTGAAAATTAATGGTGCATGTAAGTAGGTTGTTTGACATTGTACTGGGAAAACAATTTTGTCATCTTTTTATTTCCATCTACCCTTCTTTCTTTGAAGAATGATCCTCTTTTTTTCAGCTCTTTAGACAAGCTTTGTATTGGTTTGGTTGCAGTTTAAGATTTTTCTTTCAAAAATAAGGTCAGAGCTCTGATGTTGCTGCTTTTTTTTTTCTTTTTAAGTACACTTAATATAGGAACTTTTTGAATAGAACTGAACTCTCTTTGATTTAATAATAGATGTTAGTATCTCTTTACCATTTTTCCCAGGGCAGGTATGCAAAAGGAGACACTATTCTTTCTTGGCTATAGATCATGATTTTGAAAATACTATGCTTTGTGCATGCCCTACAGCTTCCATTGTATGGCTAGGCTTCACGAATGAAGATCCAGGGAGGGCTCCATCCACTCTCCTCATCTGCGCCTTTTCCAAGTGCGCTGATAAAAAGAGGATAGCGGATAGCACCCTCGAGCCTGCGCAATGGATTTTTTTTTTAGGTGAGACACAGCATGCGCAGAGCTGGACCCACCCTTTAGTCCTAAGGCTCATCTGCCAGGGCCGAGCAAGCTTGGACGCTGGCAGTGAAGTCCTTAGGACGTAGGTTTTATTAGAGTGTCCTTCTCTTAGATGGAAGGCCTTACAGGGCTAAACGAGCTCCATTTGCCCGGGTTTGGAATCAGAGTTGTCCTTCTCCTAGGATGACTGCCAGAAGGCTAATGAGCTCATCCTACCCATACAAGGATTATAGGAACATGGGTGTCACTCCCCACACTTTACCATGGGCAACGAGTTTAATGCTCCCTCTGCTGTCGGCACAGTTATCGCACCAGGGGCCACAGGAGACCCCAAGTGATTTTCAGACTGTGCCTGAGCTTCCATTGTAGCACTGTCCTATTGAATGTAGCAGTCAATGTCATTGGCTGGATGCTGGTAATGCTAGTAATTCAGATTACTCCTGCAGGTACTAAGCAAGAGAAGGGTTTAAATGACTGTCAGTGTTTCAATGTAACTCTTTTGAATTGTTCAAGGGAGGTTCTTCTCCCCATCTACTCTGCCCTAGTAAGGCCACATCTGGAGTGCTATGTCCAGTTCTGGGCTCCCCAGTTCAAGACAGACATGGAACTACTGGAGAGGGTCCAGTGGGTGTTACAAAGACACTGAACAGACTGAAGCATCTCTCTGAAGAGAAAAGGCTGAAAGAACCCTGGGGTTGTTTAGCCTGAAGAAGAGCAGACTAAGAGGGGATCTTCTCAATGCTTAGCAATATCTAAAGGATAGGTGTCAAGAGGATGGGGCCAGACTCTTTTCGGTGGTGCCCAGTGATAGGACAAGGGGCAATGGGCACAAACTGGAACACAGGAAGTTCCACCTAATCATGAGGAAAAATGTCTTTCCTATGAGGGTGCCAGAGCCCTGGACCAGGCTGCTCAGAGAGGTTGTGAGTCTCCTTCTCTGGAGACTTTCAAACCCACCTGGACATGTCCCTGTGCAACCTGCTCTAGGTGACACTGATTTAGCAGAGGGCTTGGATTAGATGATCCCCAGAGGTCCCTTCCAACTCCACTGTGCTGGGATTTTGTGAATTACTTTCTCCTTGGTTTTCCCTTACGTACAATGTCAGGTATTTTCAAAGGCATATAAAAACGACACAGAAATGCAGTCCAGGAATTAATTGGTCCAGGGCTTGTTTCCTAGTAGAACAACACAGTGCTTTTCTCTCTCTTGTATTTGCAGAGCCATGAAATGAAGCTTAGCCTAGGTAGAGAAGGCATTGCAAAATTCCAGGTGAAATGAATGGACAGCAGAGCTGTGATTACAATGGGACATGTTTTGTGTCTCTAACTGAAAGGTCCTGGTGTGCAACAAAAGCTGTGTCTTTCTTCCAGTTGTAGCTGCCTAAAGGGAGCAGCAAGAGCCTCAGGTTTTTCAAGTGCTCAGCTCAGTAAAAGCCTTGTTGCAGCTTCCCTTGGAGAGAAGCCACTCTGTAACTCTGCAAGGAAGCTGTCGAGAGCTAAAACGATTCCTGAGTTTTGCTTTTCTCTCTCTTCCCTGCCTTGCACTATGAGTAGGGCAGAAAGACAGTAGTTAAGTTACAGGCAGCAGGTGTCTTAGAGGCAGCAGCTGCAGCATTCCCATTTTCACAGAAAAATGTGTGAAGCTTTAAGGAAAAAAGAAATCTGAGAATTATTTAGGGCTGAGATTTGCTAAGATGGAAGATAAGGCAGAGTTTTGAGAAGTTAACTGTCCTTGGGTAGAAGAACATCGTTTAGGTGTCCCTTGTACACACTTGCCTGCATGAAATATTTTGTTGTTTTCTGGACAGTGCAAATAAACACCTTATTCAGTGGTACCATTACTTCAATTCATTGTGTAAATGTAAGCATTTGACTTTTACATATACATTGAACTAATTCTCTGAGAAACCTATGAAGACTTTTAACTATGATGATTGATGTTATTTTGCAAGAACAAATGATAATCAATATGAAAACGACAGTAAGAAAGATGTCCTGCCCCCTGCTATGAGCTCCACCCACCCGGAGGGGCTCCAGGAACAGTTGACTTAGTATTTGTCATACAATAGGAGAGTGGAAATCTCTAGCTGGGACATGGGAACTAGCAGCTGAGGGCAGAGATTCCAGAATGAGCCTGTTTTGTAAGTGGCAGATCCATTTTAGGAATTTCCCTTCCCTGCCAGTGATTTCTGCCTGCTTTTTCATGCCAAATCAAGAGTTCCTTTGGATACACTAGCTGGGAGTAAAAACATCAAAAAACTGCAACTTCAGCCTGAGAGAGGAGTGAAAATATGCAAGATAAACAACTCTGTAGACACCAAGGTTGGTGAAGAAGAAGGGGGAGAAGGTGGTCCAGATCCCAGAGTAGAGATTCCCCTGCAACCCATGGTGAAGACCTGTGGTAAGGCAGGCTGTCCACCTATAGTCCATGGAGGTCCAAGGTGGAACAGATATCTACCTACCTGTAGCCCAGGGAGGACCCTACACCAGAGCAGGTGGATGCTAAAAGGAGGCTGTGACCCCATGGGAAGTCCACAATGGAGGAGAGTCCTTACAGGACCTGTGGCTTTATAGAGAGAGGAGCCCACCTTGGAGGAGGTTTGCTGACAGGACTTGTGACCCCACAGGTGACCTGTGCTGGAGCAGTCTG
The DNA here is from genome assembly GCA_013396975.1 of Bucco capensis. NCBI lineage: Eukaryota > Metazoa > Chordata > Aves > Piciformes > Bucconidae > Bucco > Bucco capensis. Next base: position 139,435 of record VWZO01016122.1, read on the forward strand.
TTCCTGAAGGACTGTATCCTGTAGAAGGGACCCATGCTGGAGCAGTTCATGGAGGACTGTTTACCATGGGAGGGACCCCGTGGAGTAGGGGAAGTGTGTGAGGAGTCCTTCCCTTGAGGAGGAAGGAGCAGCAGAGACAATATGTGATGAACTGACCCCAACCTCCATTACCTGTCAAACACTTTTTTGTTTGGCTTCCATGCTCCTGGTAAATTCCAGAGATACCAGTTCAAAGACACAGTTGTTGGAAATTTTGTAGTATGGACATTTGCTACTTTGCTTTTGACCCTCAGGTTGAGCCATCATTTATTTAGCTATCTGACAGTGGAAATAATTTTGCTGCCTTATTATTTATTCAAAGTATATTCCATCTAGTTGTTTACAGGACTGTCAAGTGCTGTGATAAAGGTGACAAAAAGCAGTCTCACAGTGATGTCAGCCAGCTCCCTCAGTACTTCTGGATGCATTCCATCTGGGCTCATGGACTTTTTGTATGTGAGCTTATTTAAGTAATTCCTAACTCGATCTTCTACCACTAGTAGGACTTCTGTACCCCAGCTTTGCTATTAGACACAGAGGTATGGCAGACCTGAAAGCAGATCCTCCAGTAAAATTTGAGGAAATAAAGGTCTCAGTCTTTTCTGTGTCCTTCATCACAGAGTCGCCTACCCCACTCAGCAGTGGACTGAAGTTTTCTTTGGTTATCTTTTTAACGCCAAAATAACTATAGAAGCCTTTCTTGTTACCCTTCATATTCCTTGTCGTTTTTTAATGTAGCTGTGCTTTGTCCTTCCTATTTTCATCCCTGTGTGTTCAGGCAATACAATGCATCTGTATTCCTCCTTGGTAGACCCTACCCTCTTACACTTCCCATATGTTCCCTTCTTGCATATGAGATTAGGTTTTCCCCATTCAGTCAATCTGACCTTCTGTTACATCTGCTGCTTTTCTTGCAAGCTGGTTTTTTTTGCAGGCAAGACAAACTGGTTTGCCTGTTTCTGTAACTCAGGTGGTTCTAATGTGTTCCTACTAGTACAGGAATATGAATAATAAAACCATGATGCTGTACCCTTACTGTCTTAAATCACATCCATGGATCAGGGCTTCTACAATATTACAATCAGTTAATTTCCTTAATCCATAATCAAACATTTATTAACCTGATAGCTTTTCAATTGTGTGAGATAGTTAATAAATTATAATGCAATAAGGGCTCTTGAGTTTTTCCTCTTCTGAAATATTTTTGAGAAGGTTTTTGTGTGCTTTCTAGACAGGTTGTATTATGCATTAAACAGACACTCTGAATAGTCTGCTTTGAGAAGGAATTTCCTCAGAACAAAAGTAACACAACAGGTTCTTCTGATCAGCAATATAGCAGATGAAAAGAGATTTGTTTTTGACAGCCAACAGTTGCCACCAGAACACTGCTGTAAATGTATTTTCAATATTAATACTCTGAAAAATACTTGTATGCTGTGTTTTATAACAGAAAAATACAAAACCACTGGAAGGAATATTAGCTCTTGGCAAGAAAATGAAAACTTTCTCAAAAACAGGGAAAACAGTTCAGCACAAGAATTTTTGCCTGAACTTATTTGTAGCTTTCTTTCCACTGGAGTAACTTTTTCCTATGGCAACTGTAGTTGTTATCTCAAAAGGAAGAGGGACTCTGGTATTTCCTCATTTCCCATGAAAACCTTTTTCTTGCCAATGGGAACATTTCCATTGACTTCACTGAGTTTCACTGAGCACATAGGAGAACAATGTTTTCCCTTCAAAGCAATGGTTATGTAGTTAATATCTGCAATATACTGTATGGCTTATGGGTAATGTATTGATTACCCTCTGTTGCACTTGCTGTTAAGGTCAAATCAATGAGACCACTTGCAAAAATAAATGAGAATGTTTTGACTGCCTATGATTTTTTTATTCTGCAATCACAAATTTCACTTTGCAGACTACCAAGCTAGTGCAATCACACATGAAAAGATTCCTTACTGTGTTGTTGGTCTGCTTTGATCAGTTAAAATGTTATTTATAGTATACCAAGACAACATTTCATTCATAATTTCTCCAAGGAAAAAGACAGACTGCTCTTCAAGGTCATTGTAATAAAATTCACAGTTGATTTAAAACTGATTCTTCTTGCTTGTCCTCCTCTTCTCACCTAGGCATGCTGTTTTGCAGAATAAATGTAATAAAATATGGGATGGAAATCTATTAGCAACTCACTGAAAACATATCCAGCAAAATAAGATTTTAAAACAGTCAGAGTAAAATAATGGGTTTACTGCCCTTTGGAAGAGCTTGCCTCTTTTCTTTATTTTTAATTTAGGTTGGTGGTTTTTTAAGAGGAAATAATTCACGTTTTTTTATTTTCTTTTTCAAAAAGGAAAATTTTACTATCACTGGTATTTAATATGTCCATTAGAAAAAAAATCAAAAGTAAATGTTTTTATGATACTGTTTAGCCAATTCGAATCAATTTTGTAAGTAGCTTTCTTGGAATTTGCTTTATTTTCCCTGATTTCGTTTCTATTGTAATGTTATAGAAACAAAAAAAATCTAATTATCTTTGTAATGTTACTAGGGTTTGCTAAATCTAGCTGTTTCCTCAAGATTTGTTGTAGTTTCTGTCTCTATGAATATGATTACTCAGTTTCTTGGTATTGCAGCAATTTGATAGTAAAATATCAAAAAAATTCCATTCTTCACACAACTAACTTTATGTGTTGTGAATACTGTTGAGGCTGAGCATCAAATATAACACCTGAAGAATAGCAATGGTTGCCAAGTACTGTAGTGTTATACATTTCTTTTTATTACTTTAACCTTGTTTTTGACTGTCCTATGTAAAAGAAATGTATTAGTTCTTCAGTGCAAAACTCTGTTAGTTGAATGTGACAGAAATAAGTGCAGGGAAAGTCTAACCCTCCCTAAGTTATTTTTAAATCAGTTTCCTCTTGCTCCCCTTTATTTTGGCACATTACTTTTACAATATTTTATGAATTATTATGCATTGTTTGCATTACTGTGGTGCCCAGGAGCTCTAGTTATGGATAAGGACTCCACTGTGCTAGGTACTGTACAAAGCCAGAGTGTAATGTCTGTGCACATTCCAGAGATTTAGAACCATTACAGAAATGAGGAGCAATAACAGAATGAGAAGTTTAAGGGATGAAATGTAAGACAATGAAACATTCTTGTTCAGCCTGGAAGCCAGTGGTCTCAGCACTCCCAGGATTTAAGCTTTACCAAGTTGTGATGGAAAACATACTTTAGTACTCCACTCAATTATTACATTTTAATACAAATTTATACTCTATCACCTCTAGTTGACTTCATTTTCTACATTGTGACTAACATGTTTGTAACATAGCAAAAGTGCTTTATAGTTGCAGCAAAAACCTATGCAATAAATTAATTTGGGGTCAAATTCTCCTTTCTTTACCCTCGAAGATGTTCCAGAAGGAACTTTTCAGAGTAAGGTTTGACATGAAGTGACATTCTGCAACAATACTGCTAAAGCCAGCTTAAATCATCATTTCCTCCTTCCCAGCTGTGTGTTTCTATTCCTGTCCCATGCCTGCACTGGATAGCCACAAGCATTTGTGCAGCAGTTTGTGAATTGAATTCAGGGAACTAATGCGGATGTAGAATAATCTACTAAAACACTGTTTATGAAACTGGACTCCAAAGAAACAGTAACCAGAGTAACCGTAAACCTACCTGGCCCTTACTGAGTGCAAAGACCCTAATTCTGAGTTGCCAAGTACTGCAGATCTGTGTACATGTCTGTATTACAGCTATACTAATGCCAACCATGCCTACATTAGCAATGTGGTACAATAGGAAAGGATTTGGAAGACAAGCCAGCTGATGCTGAGGATCCAGGTTCTGCACTATGTGCATTTCAAGAACTGTATTTAAGATTAGAACTACTTTTGTCCCACAGACCTCTTAGCAACTGAAGCACATCAGATGCAGACCTGGAGTGCATCTTCTGATTGTGTTTCAACTATAAGAAATACAATTCATGTGCTTATCCATATGTAGAGATAAGACACAGAGGGTGCCATCCAAAGGAACTTTTCCAGAGACTGTTAGATCACCTTCCCAAATGAAACAAGCTAGAACAATAAAACTGGTCTCCTGTAAGCTTTGCTGTATCTCAACCAGACTGCCAGCACAGATATGCTGGCTGAAGAGGTGATTATTTTTAACACTACTAGAGAAGTTATTCTAGCAGACATATAAAGCCATAGTAAAAGCTTATTGACATACATACCTACTGCTCTCCAATAGAACTCCTGCTTACAGAACCTCAGCCTCTGTGTAAAACTGCATTTCTATTGCAGATAAGCACACCAGCATTTAGAGAAAGAGTAGGGATCTATGAAGTTCTAAGTGTGACACTGAATCCTTTTCTCCTGGCAGAAGAATCTTTAGCTGCTAGGCAATAATTTAGGTCAAAGCACTATCAGGTTTTTCTTCAACTGTGGCATGTGAATAAAAAAGTCCTACATAAAATTTGCAATTCCCAAGCTGTTGATGCTCAGATAACTAGTGAATCGGTAATTAGAACACTTATGGCTCTCAAAGGGCTAAGCCAGAAGATTAAAAGAACTTTATTTCCCTGTGAGAGTCTATGTTCTATACTAGGAAAGATGATCATTGCTATATACAGGCTAAAAGTGTTTATTGCTGGCTTTGCATTTTCTGTGCAATGTTATGTAGGTCATTGTAAAACCTAGGGAAAGAAGACAGACATGGGACTGAAAAAGAGGACTGAAAATCAGAAAATCTGAATCCTTGTCCTATCTGCCTGGCCTTAGATAAATAACTTAAGCTCTCTATACCTTGGTTTTACATGTATGACTGAAGGTAGTATTTCCCTATTGTGCAGAGGCATATATATGACTATACCTCAGACAAATCAGGGAAGTTCTGTATTGTTGTTAGTCAGATTTTGGGAATGGCAGTGAGAACCCAAGGCAGAATCAGAGCCACGTGTAATACTTGGCAATTACTAACATACTTTTCACTTTATTTGACATTTTAATTTTGCAACATATATATAAAGAAACAATATATATATACTGCATATTTATAATAGCTTTATACCCTAGATCTGTGACTATGTGTGGTAAATTAGAGAGCCATAACACTGTAATTGGTCTGTAGCTACACAGATGAGTCAGCTTTACCAGAAGATGTTTCTGAGAAAAAGTCAAAGCCATTCCCGAAGAAAATTTTAAAATATCCTAGAAACTACTTAAAATTAGTCAATTGCCTCTTTGAGGGAAGAGGTACACAAAGAATTATAAGGTGACATTTCATTTATTAATGCATCATAATCTTGCATATACACTATTACACCATATAGAATGTAGGAGGAAATAGATCCATCTCTGAGTAACTGCTGAAGGGAAAAATTACAAGCATGTGTTGTCGTAGGAGTCTACACTATGTCATCAAGCCGGTAGGACCAGGTGGAGATATGATAACCTTGGAGAAGTCAGTACTGATCTTGAAAGCTAACAGAGGGTGAGCAATGCCCCAGAAAGCAGGAAAAGTATTTGGGCTTTTAATTTACTGGATTTTTTCCCATGTCTGCAAAATCAGTGGGAGGTTATAGCTTTTTATATATGAATGAATCTGTGCCACCATCCTAAGCCTTAAAAAGGGAAAGAAGAAAGACTCAGATCAGTCAAACCCTTTTCTTAAATGAAAAAAATTAGAAAAAAATTAATCAAAGTATGTACTTTCAAGTACCTGCAAGACAACAAAGTGTTAAGGAACAGTTGATTATTATGTTAATTTAAGACTGAATACCCTTTCTTCTTAAGTCAGTCTAGCAGTCCTGGGTGATTGTGTATATCTTCACTTAATATGACCTTTGATCCTGTCTCTTGTGATTTTCCCAGAACTATCTAAGGCAATATGGTCCAATTAGGACACCTCCACAGTCCCAAATAGTTGGGAAGTTTCTCTTGTTAGAGTGCTTTACTAATGATTAACTTACAAGTTTCGTACTATCCTGTGTTTTTACTGATGGCCCAAATAATGAAATAACAAGTGTACTTAGTAAATTATCAAGCTAGGAGGGCCTGAAAGCCTAGTGGGTATCAGGATTCCTTTATAAGATTATTGTGGCAAGTTGAATAAATTACCTGAAATGAAAGAAATGACTAGCAAGAGAAAAATTTCCAAAAGAAATGATCATCGGTATAAATACAAGCTCAGGAACAGATGGTTAATTGGCAGTTCTGGGGTAATCCTAGATCATAAATTGATCAACCAACCAGTAACAAAAAAGTTAAAAAAAAATCCAGTTATACTAAAATGAATATAGAAGAGCATTATACGTAAGACCTATGCACTAATCCTTTTACTTCCCTGAGTGGGAATAGTATATTCCATTTAATACAACCATTTCATGAATTATTGACTGAAAACAGGCCAAAGGAAATCAGGGATAATCTGAATTTTAGAAGCTGTGATGTATGACATGAAGAATCAGGAGTCTTTAGACTAGTTTCTCATGGGAAACAGGAAAAGAGTCTTGAAATATATAAAAAGTGCTGCAAAGAGGACAAAAGGAGCTGGTTTCTTTGTTCACTGACAGTAAAGCACAGAATGGCTGGGGTTGAAAAGTACCTGTGGCCCAGCCGCTCTGCTCACAGCAGAGTCAGCTAGACCAGGTTGCCCAGGATCATGTCCAGTGTGGTTTTGAGTATCTCCAAAGACGGTGAGGCCATAGCTGCTTTGAGCAACCTCTGTCAGTGTCTGACCACCCTCACAATGAAAAAGTTTTTTCTTAGCTTCAAGTGGAATTTCCTGTATTTCGGTTTGCGTCCATTTCCTCTTGTCCTGTCATTGGATATTACTGAGAAGAGCCTGGCCTTGTCTTCTTTCTTCCTCCCATCAGGCATTTACACACATTGATAAGATCCTCCCTGAGACTTTTCTTTTTGAGGCTAAGCAAGCCCAGGTTTTATCCCAGATAAGACAAGAAGTAGGAAGTGTAACTACAGGAAGAATGAGTTAGACAGAAACAAAGAATTTGGATAAAACAGCATGGGAATAGACTGCTCACTGACATCAGCTAGGCGATATCCACCACTAGTGGTTTTTAACAACAGGTTAGGCAAGACAGTAAATGTAGTAACGTGACCTTTCCCTATTCACAACCAGTGATGTTTTGTTGCAACCTTACTTTTTGATTCTTTGCCCATCTCCACATTCCTTAACCTTCTTTTCATCCATCCCTTTTCTTGTGCATATGCCTACCAAGTAGTAGCAGAAGCTCTTGTCAAGACATAGCAACAGCACAGAACTGCAAATACTTGTTAACCACAAATTGCAACATTCATCCTACCTAACCCCCTTCACAAGCTGCACTTCTTCCAGTTAGGCTCTGAGTCTTTAGAATGAAGATCTTAGTGTCATGTCTTGCGCTCAGCTCTTGTGAGGTTATTTAATTTAAACCTGTCTCTTTATAAATAATGTGCAAATTGAGCTTAAGTATCCAGACCCACATGATATATGGTAGGATTTTCAAATTTCAGGCCAATAGATTCTAGCACTTCAGTGAGGCTGGAGATAGTTTGTCTGAAAATTTGAGCCATAGCCACCCAATTTATTGTTTTAAGAAACAGTGCCTCCTTCACAAGAGTTTTGTTTCTTTCTGTGCTGTTTACTGATGCTTTTTTCCTAGGCATCAGCTGTCCAAACATACTTCTAAACTTGAGGGAGATTTTTTTCAATTTTTTTTCTGAAAGAGCAATGGATAAGCAATGTAAATAACAAGGTTCACACAGAGAGCAGGAAAAAGAGAATAAAATGCTGCCATTCCATTCTCCCTCACTCAGCCATGCTTACTTCTTCACAGAAGCAATAGCTCTGTATGTGCCCCCAAAAAACCTCCCAAAAATAAGAGTCCCCCCAAAATGAAGAAACAAACATGAGCAAGTCCCCAAATAACTTTGCTGCTTAACTAAAAGGATTTGAAATGAGGTTTCTGAGACCAACTGGTGCATTATTCATGCAATTGTTCTGTTTGACTGATTTGATTTGCCTCAAGCCTCAATGTTAATTATAGTGAACAAGATAAATACAGACTCTCTGTATAAATGTGCTAACAATCTTAAAAATAGATGCTACTACCCTACTTTTAATCAATCACATCCACAGGCAAATGCAATTTAATGCTAACAAAACCAACTCTGGTCACAGATTTAATTCTCGGTTGAATTTATGTAATTTTAAGTAGCCATGTATCCTTCAGTTTTGTTCAATGTATTTGGATTCAGCTTGGGGAAGATAAAATAAAAAATTATGTCCTGCCACAGTAGTAGAATGCCTATGGGAAAAGGATTCAGAAAGGACTGGGAATCAGCACCACTGGGTTATACCACTGATACTGCAAGTAGATTACTGTGCAACTTGTAAAAAATAATAGGCATATGACCTATCCCTGTGGAGTATTTTATGACTGGAAAGCACTTTAGAATAATATAATTAAAAACCTAAACATGTACACATAAGAGCATGCAAAAGTCCCCAAGATGGAAATGAGGTGAAAAATAATTCCCAGCTGTTGTGATAACAGGATGAATTTATGTGGACAGTGCTCCATTATGCAAAGACCAATTTTTGCTCTATACATTGCATGTTCCAACAGTCCCATTTGTTCAAGAGAAGGCTGCATCAGCTGTCATATCAAAAAGACTCAGAGTCAGATGGTTGTGACTTCTTGGCAGCTTTTGTTGCTGACAAGTAGTTTTAAATCAGTATATGCAAGAATAGCTCCATCTTGGGGGGAAAAAGTGGCTTACATGAATTCTGGCCTGGCCTGGCTTTCAGAAATAGCACCTGGACAAAAGAAGGGTTTACTGAATATTTGATTGTGATTTTAATGTCTTGCTCTTTTAAAATGAGTCTTTGAGAAATCAAAGTGTTGATATACCCATATTGGTTGGAAAGGACCTCTGAAGATCAGCAATCCAACCTTCTGCTTGAAGCAGCACTTTACTGAAAAGCAGAGCTGAAATGTTATAATTTGCTGGTCCTCAGGAGCCTCACAGTACAGCTCCCTAGTGCCTTCGAAGGAAAAATCACTCTATCACAAAATACTGGAACTACTTAGCTTCTGTAGTTTTTAGGCTTGAAGGGTTTCAGCTGCGTCTTCCTAGCCTACGCTTGTAAGAACACCACCACCTGTACAGAGCCAAAAATGATGCTTCTGTGCCATAAAGCTGATATAAACATGAGCAGCTCTGGTAATGAAGTGCCTACCTCAGTGACTATCCCTGTTTCTTGTGCTGTTCTCAGGCGGGATTTTTTCATATCATACTTTTATATTCACATAAAATTGCTAAAGGTCTGAACATGAACCTGTGTTCTTGGCCCAAGCACTCACCGGTGCTGACGGGCGGGAGGCAGCGGCGGCATCACCCGCGAGACTCCGTTGCCCTCTGCTGGTCGTTAGGAACCGTTCTCGTCCCGGGTTCGACGTCAAGTTGCTGTTGAGGTCATACGTGTTTTATTTTAACGAAGTTAAGCCAAACTAGAGTCATTTCCTTGGAGTGTTGAAGGAACACGTTATTGTCTAAGCAATCAGAATCAACATCATGAAGTTTTCTTCTTCTGTCACCTTTCTCAGCATGACACTTACTGTTCCTCTGCTACAGTGGTCAGTGAGCCTTCCCAAGCAGTGTGTCCTGAAGCTTACAAATCACAAGCACAAAAGGAGCTGTTTGTATCTCTCAGCTAGTAAAAAGAATGACTCGTAGTAAAGAAATTAAGTTATATTTATCAGAAGAAAGCTCAATACACGTTCACAAGTAATGAAGATGTGGCTAAATTCTGCATTGCTCATTCAATAAAAGCACAAATTCAAATGAATGAGTAAAAGCTGTAAACTTTTCTGGATGAACATCTATATAGGGCCTGATTTTGTAGTGGGCTGGTTTATTTCCTCCTATTGAAATGCCAAGCCTATTCTATAAAAACTTACTTGTTAAGTAATCTCAAAAGCAGGTGTCACTGAGAATAAGGTATTTGAAACTGTACATTTTCTCAGTGATTTTTCCACTTTAATTTACCATCCTTTCCCTCAGTTAGGTTGTGCTCAGCTTCAAGCTCGCAGGAAATTAAGAACCGCTGCTACTGTTCAGATTAGAAGTGCTACTGGAAAAATTCAAGGCTTGCTCTGCCTGAGTCTGTAGATTTGTATTTCTTTTGAGGCAGGTAGAGATTGATGGGTTAGGATTGTTGGTAAAGATTTGGAACGAGGATTAGAGTTGTGGTTGTGGAATAAAGAGGTGCAGAAGTGAGTGGTTTTCTTTTTTTGTTTATAAACTTTAAACCAAACTCTAATCCCTCTGCTAGGGGATTACTGTCTTTGTATAGATCCCAGACTGGAAAAGGTTATTGGTTTTACATAAAGTTTGAGAGTTCCATGTGCAAGTAGGATTCTACAAAACATAGTCTGGAAGCCAAATCTGAAAGTATCCTGGCTTTTAAAACACTGGATATGTTGATGCTGTTTATTAAAAGTAGAACTGCAGGAACCCAAGGCCTCCAACACCCTGCAAACCTGCATTAACCTGACACCTTTTTTAAGCTTTAAAAAAAATCACAGTAATGTAGGCATCTACTAGAGCCTGCCACCACAGCCTGTAAGCATCCTGCCAACATATTTACTCACTGGTGTAATGAACACATGCAAGATTAGAAAGTTTGTTTAACTATTACTGGAAACCACTTTCCATCACTGTCCTTTCAGCTGTTTTACAAATAATGCAGGTGGGAAATTCTGCCTTCAGGCTCATACGCTTGGAATGCATAACGGTGGTGCAGGAAGAGTTGGCAGTGCCAGCTGTATCCCTGGGGAGCTCCTCATGCAAATGCACTGTAGGTCACTATGACAGTAACATACAGGAACCTCAAGTGACATGAGCAACATCAAGGGAAGTCAGACTTGCAGGCTATCCTGGTTCTTTAGTCAAAAGATGGCATGTAGTGTGCTTCCGAGTATGTTTGCCTGTGCTGTGGCACAACTATGGAATAATTGCAAGCACCAAAATGTCTGGACATGAGTTGGCATGGTCTCACTGTAAATCAGAGACAGAGGAGGAACTTCGTGATGTTGAGAGCCAGTTCCTCAGCTCTATCAAATAGATATCCTGTAATTTCATAGCCATATGTTGTTTCTTAGTGTAGTCAAGCATGAACTATTTAAGGCAGGGATTCTCTACGCATGTAATTGTATGTTATGTAACAGGAGTGATGTGTCTAATTATTACTGTAAAAATAAAAAATGTAATAATAATAATGATTGCTATGATTTCTACCTTCCCTAGTAGTGCATATTTTCCTTGAAGTAATCAGGGATTTGTTGCTAGGTAGTTAATATTTAAGGTACCTTAAATACTTTAATGTGTCTATGCCTGTTGTTTCTAGGCAGCAATATTTGTTTGTGATATTGTTATACAACCCTTTCTACCTTATATCCTTTATTCAGTGTAATCTAATATATCCACACAGTTAAATTTCAGTCCTGATATTTATTTTTCACAGAGTAGCATATTGATGTAACTTCTGTTGAGAATAATAAAATATCTCTCTGATGTAGAAGATCTATTCTGTGTCAGGATGCACTGCTAGCATTTCTTTCCCTTGTACAATCTTCAAAACTGAATGAAATACTTAACTAAAGCCATTTAAAAGTTGGCAGTGCTTCTGTGCACTTTCAGCACCTATTGCAGATGCTTACATGTTTCGAATGTACAAAATTCCAAAGTTTTCAAGTACATCATACTATTTTAGTATTTTGAGTGGAAAGAAGCCCAGTTTGGATTGAATTACAGTTACCTTCATCTTTGTCCTCATGCTTCCAGGCGTGTTCCATTTTAAAGAGTTGGCCTCATACCTGGTATGTAGGTATGCAAAAACTTTGATAAATGCTTGAATTTAATGGTTGAGGATCAAGATCACCTTTAAGTGGAGAGATAAATTAGAAATTAACTCCCTACTTTTTTTGACCAAGCTCTCTAAATTGTTACAAGAAATCTTCCCGTGCAAATCTGCTCTCAATCTTTCCTAAGAGGTAACAGGCCAAGACAAAGGAAGAGGTTTCATGGCAGTTGAAAAGGCAGTTGAGGAAAGCAGGAGTGGAGATGAGACAAGAGCTCATCATATATAATGACACTGAGGGAAGGTCCTGGGGATTAAGTAATCACCAACACCTAATGAAATGCTTACCTACAGCTATGTGTTATCATTTCATCAATCTGTTCAAATTAAAAATCTCTGTATTTTTTCCACTGGGCAACAGTGCTTTAATGTTTTCCTTGGTTTAATCTCAGTTTTATTTAAATAAAAGAGGAGAAACTTGCACTGGGTTAAAGGTTATGGCTCTCACTAACAGATCTAGCACTCTGAGCTGTGCATTTAGGGAGGCAAGAGAGACTACTGACTCCTCATATTCTTTGCCACAGATCTATATGGGCTGCAGAAAACATGTATCACCTGTCTGCTAGCCCTGTGGGAAAGGCATAAGATAATTACTCCAGGCATTTGATCATTTCTGCAAGTGGAAGGACCTGAGCTTTCCTGACAGGACAGAAATGTCTAGGTACTCAAGGTTCATAAAAGGATGAAAAGCAATAAATCAAGAGCTTCAAGTAATCAATGTAGATGATTTTGCAAATCTAATCTTTACACTGTCAGGTGCTGCAGAAATACAGTAAAGTCAGGCAAAGTTCCATACCTCTTTGTTGCTAAACTCAGTGTATTTCTTGTACTGTTTTAGAATGAAGGTAACAACCTTTTTTAAAACATTATTTTTATATTTGTGAAGGCAGCTGAACAGCTCTGCAGACAGATCCTCTATCCACTGAGTAGGTGTAATAAAAGTAGTAACACTTTGAATATTGTTATATTTTCTTACCTGCTCACCTCAGGTACCATTTCTCATTAGGAGAGGCTACTTTTTACCAAGACTTCCAACAACATTAGCACTTAGTGCAAATTCTAAGTGTTTTTTGTATTTGTTGTGGAACATGTCACAGAATACTTGCGCAATCCTTGTATAGATGTCAGATATAAAGAACCAGAGATTAAGAACTCCATATCCATGTTTAACTGTGAAACACTGGTGTCCTTGGGAATTCTTTTCTGAAAAAATGTGTGGCAAATGCACTTTTCTTTTTATAATTCACTATTTAATGTGTCATCCTCTACTTCTGCTTCCCCTGCAGTTTCCTGGTGCAGGGGCATATGGATACTGAAGGCTGGACCTGTTCCTTTTGTGCAGATTCCCAGCTTCTGGAGACAGCAGTGAAAACTCTGGTAGGCAACAACTGAACTAGCCTCTAATTCTTATCCTCTTTGTTAAAGTTGCTTATTCATAAATTCTGGAAAGGTATTTAACTGAGTCCTTATATGTTCCACTGCTTTGTAATCAGCTTCTTGCCCATCTTAAAATAACTCTTGCTTTGGATTCCATTGTCTGGCATATGATTCCATTTGTATCTAGTATTACAAAGAGTGGACAGACCGTTCACATTCACTTAGTGGTTCACTGGAGTGTAGACCAATACCACATACAATACCATGAATGTGGTGTTTGTGTAATGCTAAAAAATCCAAATTATCCAGTATAAAAGGCTCTTTCTTTGTGCAGCAAGGCTAATGTAACTTTAAGCAAATGCTTTGTCTTAAAAGTAGTTTGAACAGCCTAGTTCATTTGGATTTCCCGTGTACTATTATGAGATACTCCTACTCAAATAAACTGGAAGTGCCAAGATAGTTGTATGCTAAAATGATTGTGTTCATATTTTATTAATCACTGTATTTTGTATGGTTAGCTTATGGCTTCAATCTGTATTCTACAGCCAGCACAACTGAGCTCAAATTAGTGGGTTTTTTTAAGGGACTCCTCTACTAAAAGGGCTGGATTTGTTTTGGTCAGAAAAACTATGTTATTCATCAATATTAGCTCCCCTAACAAAATCAAAGACTAGTCCAATATTAAATGTTTGCAGCCTGTGATTTAAATTTTAGTTTTGTAAGACACCTGCATTTCATTACTTGGACACTTCAGGATCAAAAGCATGGGTATTACTGCCTGTAACTAGTTCTTTGGGCTAAGCCCATTTTGCCCTTTTTGTGTATGTCTGATTTCTTTTTCATGATGTCCTAGTGTCTTTTGTTACCTGTACATTTAAACAGATCAATACATGTACATCTAAGGAGGGAAACTAAAAACCTAGCAAATTAAAATCTTCCCAGAAGCATACCTTGATTCAGCTTTATCCTCTTCAGCAGCTATATGCCAGCCACCACAAGCTTTAATTACTTCATTTTAAAAAGTGCCATGTAATATCCTCACTGAAGATACTAAGATTAGAGCTTTCCTGGGCTGATTTGCATTGCTACTGGAATACAGGGGAATGACCTGCTTCTACAAACTAAGCAGGGTGGAGCTTCAATTGTACTCTTCCCTCACCAACTTGTCTGCAAACACAGCTAACATGAAGTTGGAAGTAAAACATATCCCAGATAAAGGGCTTGTACCTCCCACTGGAGAAAAGGAATTGGACTCAGGTCTCGCTCACCATGCTCGTGGGGGCAAAGTAACTACCTGCTGCCCCTTCCTCAGGGTTTGGTGTGATTGGGCTGTGTGTAAATAGTCAAAATGCTATATTTATAGGAAACACAATGCCTTGCTGCTGCGAGTTTAAATATAGAGAACAGGCCACTACTGGCATTTAAAATATCAGTAGCTGGACAAGATAGTGCAATCAGAAAATAGCCTGAGCTTTTACTATGACACTGTGTACAGGCTTTTCAGATCCCTCTTGCAATGTCTACATGACTTAAAAGTGTCTTTTGCTCACTTTGGGATGATTTGCTTCTTGAATAAATTAAATGCTTGACATTTACTCAACAGGCAGCTTTTTTTTTTTCTTAATGAAATCTTCAGTGTATTTTCATTTTTTTTAAAATGGCTACTGCAAATACAGTGTGTATGTTTGAACATCTATTCCACAGCACATTTGCCATACACAGCTGTATCTAAAGATTAATTTGATATAATGTAATTCTTATTGCTAGTATTGAAACCCTAATTACCATACACCTGAGTTTTAAAGCCAAGATTCCAGTTAATTACCCAGGGTCAAGCCAGACCAGCTAGTACCATATTACAAAAACACAAGTTAATGATCTTTTTGCTTTCCTCTGCCAGCTTACCCCCATCGTTAGTACCAATGCAATGAAGCAAGCAGGCTCTTTGAGAGTAGGGTCTGAAGCTGACAGGGAATGGGTGGGTATCTTCACCTGCTTCCTCCTTCGCTACTTCCTCCTCCCAGCCCATATGCAGAAATTTGTAGCTATGCTGATGTGTCAAGAAATATACACTGGCCTCGGTGTAGTTTACTCTTGAGCAACAGAGTAAACAAAGAGAGACTATGACTCAGAGCACCAGTCTTCCAGCTAGGCAGCTCCGGGGTAGCCAAATGTACTTTCCCTTATTAGGCCAGATCATGAAACCTTGCTTCATTTTGAGTGGTAGTTCTGTAGTAAGTAATATCACTGACTTTAGTAATCAACTTTGGAAGTGCTGCTTAGCAAAGCATAACTCTACCTCTAGCTTTGCTGCTTTAAAAAAAAAAACAAAACCAGAAGAACACAATTGTAATTAGACTCTACCTATTCTGACAGACACTGTATAGCAGAAGATGAATCAGGCTCCATTAACTGCAGATGACAAGCTTTAAAAGGATAGCACCTGTTTAACTTGCTATAAGTGGTATGTTTTCATGACTGTAATCTGAATTTCCACATTGTCATATCAGCTAATGAGGTGGTTTTGAAGTGAATTTTAGTGGCCTACTAAGAGAAACCAGAAAGAGATAGGGCCTCACACCTCCCACTGACCTTACTTACAGCCTAATTCTAAGAATTAGCTGATTTTCCTTGATTTAAGTATTTTTGTTACATGATGTCAAGAGATGTGTGTCCTCAACTGATATGTAATCCTGCAGGAGGAATGTAGCACAGAAGTGAGTTCACACAAGAATTATGCAGGCAGATGAACTTTCACACCTCTTCTGCTAGAATGCCTACCATGCTGTTCCAAAAGCTAGAGTAGCCAAATGGTTGTAAGACATTGTGTAGTCTTACAGTGGGGTCTGGACTATCAAAATGAAACTAAAAGAAGCATCAACCTTCTACCTACAACTAAGCAGACAGTTCACGCCCCCAATGTTATTGCAGAATACTTGTTGCATTACAATTTACATGCTATATTGTTACATTAAATTAAGAATGACAGTTCTAGATGACCACATGGGTTTAAACCCAATTTCCAATCTAATCTTGTGAGTCAGACTGTAATTCAGTAAGTAATCAACTGCCTTGAGAGCTATATTAAAGTTTTCCTCATATATGGTAAACATATGCTATCAGGTGAAAAAGATTTTGCATTTTACAAATACAAGTCAAAGGTAACTTCTGGAGTTTGGTTAGGACTTGTTCTGCAGTGCTCTGACTCTGCTGCCTGCCGCTTTCATTTCATTCAGATGCATCTGAAGTATGTTTTAGATCCATTGCTTAAGTATAGGTTGCTAACGACTTAGAACAACAACGAAATTGGTGACTCCCAGGCCAGAGGAAGGCGAAAAAAAAAGGAGAAGGAAATGCTAAGGCAGACTCTTTCCTCAATCCACATATATGATACAGCAACAGTATTAAAGGGGAACAAGTGAACGGAGAAAGGCACATTTTGGTTTTGAAGAGAAAGCAGCTGTCCGACTTTGACCACAATCATGTACTAAAAGAAATCTCTGTTTCAAAGAGTGTATCTGAAACCAATCACTGCTCTTACACTTCTAGCTTATAAAATCACAAGACTAAATTAGGCTTCTATATTCTTTTATTTCCCTCTTAAAATATAGCATCAAAGTCCTGCACACATATAAATACCCCTACACACACTTTCTATCCATCATTACTTAAAGTGCCCAACTGTGAACATTAAAAATAAAAACATCACCGTTAAGAGTGGCTATATTTAGAGAAGGATTGCTATTCTGACAAAGCAGGCCACTGATTTTACAAAAATCACCTGCAAAAAAATCCACCCTAAACAACACGCATCAAGATTAGCCCTGAAGTAGTTGGCTTGGGTTGTTTTTATCCCCCCCATTCAGTTGATCTAAAAGTAATTCATGTACAGGGCTTATTTTTGAAACATGTCTTTTACATAGTGTAAGAATAAAGGATAAATACATTTCTTTCTAACTCCCTCCTTGCCCCACAAAGTGTTTACTGTGTCCCAAGCTGCTATGTTGATTAAAAACCAGTTGAAAGAGCTCTGGAAATGCATGCAACTTAAAATTCACTTAAACACACTTTAAGTTATACAGTCAGAGTTTTTCATTTCAGCACATGGCTATGGTTCAGTTGGATTATTAGGTGTGTTTGTTGTGGTGGCAAGATTGGTAAACACTTCTTCCTTAGTTTCAGGCTGATGTCCTTCCATTTTGGTTTCCTCTTTAGCATCTTTATTACTGGGATCTCCCTTGCTCTTCACTACCACAGGTTCAATCTCCATGATTTCCTGTGGTGGCTTAGGCTCTGGCAAATTTGGCTGAAGTCCATCAACTTGAACAGATTCTGGGACATCTTCTGCTTTCTGTTCAAGTCTTTCCAAAATGTTCTGGACCTTCCTTACACCATCTCTCCTGGCCTGGCGCACATCTGCACGACCCTCAGGGTCCACTGAGTCTAGGGCTAGCAACTCTTTGGTCAAATACTCTTCAATCATCAAGTACTTTTTGTCAGTTTTCTTGCCTTCAAAGGAGTCGACTGCCTGCTCAAGCATTTGTACTTTCTCCAGAATCGCCTCCACTTTCAAAACACCAGGATGCTTTTGAGGTTCTCCTGTTTCCACTGTCTTCGGTGTTGCTGCTTCTTCAGGAGGAGGCCTTTCCTGTGGGGGAGCAACCTTAGCTGGGCAGGGAACCTTTTTATCAGCTTTCTCTGCCATGGCTGGAGGCTTCTGGGGTGGTAGTTTAGAATCCGGTTCTTGGTGAATGACCTGGATTGGGATATAGGATGATGGCGCCTCAGTTTCAGGTAGTGGGACTGCCTTGTTTTCAGGTTTGATTTCAGGAGGTGGGGATGGTCTTGGTAGCTCTTGAGGAGGGACCTGTTGCTGAGAAACCTGGTGAGTAAAACAAGTTTGTGTTGAGACACAATGAGCAATGCTCCTTATTTCTTTCTGAAGAACAAGGAACCTAACATCCAATTTTCTGTGCTTCTTGAACAGCAGTTTTTGCACACACCAGCTGATTAATCTTTCAACTTGGTGGTGCAGGGCCACCAAGATCATTAGNTTTACTGCTTAAAAAAAAAAAAAAAAAAAAAAAAGCAGTGTGCTGAAGAGGTCAGTTAAATGTTTTCAAGCTATGGCAATTTACAAGCACCAATCAACTCTCAAAGACATTAAAGTTCAATCCACCAAATCCTTCCCATGCTCACCAAAATCTGCCCTAAGAGCATTTTTCTAACATACGACCTTAGAGCAAAGCCCTCACCTGACTGATTTGTTACAGCTGACTGCAGCATGATCAAGGTTTCATCCTTAGCATGTCACTTACTGAGAGCCTGCGTTTCTTAAAAAGCTAGCTACTTTGCTGAGTTTTAATTACATTTTGGGCTGCTCTCATCCTGTTCCTGTTTTCAGGACATTCCTTTTTTTGCTAGTGTCTATTTTTACTGATTTTATCTTTAGAGTATTTCGATGTAGAGGTTACTATGTCAATCTTATTAACTGTAGTGATTAGAGACAATCCCTGGGATTACTACAGATCTAACAGTCATTAAATCAGAAATCTCTTGAAACAGATTAGTTTTGAAATATTAGCAGAAAATTGGAATTTGTGAGGTCTGTAATTTCCTTATTCTACCACCCCCTTCACTTATTTGTGCACCTATACACTGATTCGGGAAATGTACTAGATCCAGCTCTCATGGATTTAGGTGGCTGAACTAAAATACCTACATTTGTATTTAAATCAAATAAATAAACAGCCTGCACTGACAGTCTATTACTGCTTTATCCACTGAACTTAAAATTTGGTTAGGGAACTCAAATTCTAACCCATAAAAATAAATTACTATTATAACCTAGCATATGCCAATTAATCTGAAGTCTCCATTGTCTTGTCCTAGCAGCTGGTTTTTCAAAAGTATTAACCTAATTCTGCTTCTGTAATTTCCAATGTAAAAATCTCTCCAGAGAGGAAAATCAAGGTGCATTTTCAGACACACCCCTTCCACACAATCACAGCTGTCAAATTCCCAGTAGTCTTTGACTGTAATAAGAATTTTAACATGGAAAAAATGTTCAGTGAGCAACATTTTCTATGAGCAAGAGCATGTTTCATGTAGGAAGAATAAAAGCTCCAAGACTGGATTTTGCTGATCCTCCTCCCAAGTAGAATTACTTTGTGCATCTGATGTTATACTAAATGGTTCTGAGACATCAGTGAGGTGCATTTACATAGATGCCACAAACCCCTTAGACCTGATTTTCTTCTCACAAACATCATGCAACATTAGTGACCTCAGTGTAATTACACCAAATTATACTCTGACGAGAGGAAAATCAAATAGTGTGTTAAATCATATTTCAGTGATCCAAAGACTCCACAATCTTGTTAGGTGAAAGGCAACTTGCTACTATTATTATTTCATGATCTCCTAATTTGCTTAAATCCAGAAATGGCGACTGCTTTACGTGCTTTTATGTACCTGTCAGTACAAACTCATTTTTCAGCTCTAGTCATACTGAACAGAAAATGCGGCAGATAATTTCCTTCCCCATTCTACATACCTGGGGTCTGTCTACAACTGTCTGCACTCTGATGGGAGCTGGGGGCTGTATCTGGGTGGTAACTCTGGCCGGTGAACTTTCACGGCTCGACGAGCCCCTCTGAGACACTCGGAACGGAGACTGTGCTTGCGCTGTCTTAGCCTCCCTCTCATCTGGTTGTATTTTGTGGAACACAGGTTGGTGGGCTTGGTATTCACCCTGCTGGGCAGGGTAGTGTGTCTTCTGTGCCTGATGGTAGACTTGTGTTGGTTGTCGTTGGATATTTTCATGGATCACAGGAATTGGAATATAACCACGAGGAAGCTGATGGCTTCCTGCACTGGGTCTGCCAGAGGACTGAGGGGAAACCGTTGGAGAATCAGAAGCTCCAGGAGATTGAGGCTGCCATGAAAATAAAATCTATTGTTAAATCATAACCATTTTGTGTTCACAGTCCTTTCATTTCCAAAGACGTCACAGAAACTGAACTCTGGTTTCCGGAACATGAGGGACCCACTTCCTTGCCTTTTTTGGCCAAAGGCCATGCTAGACAAACCACAGAAGTTGTGAGAGAGCATCATTATAACAAGTAGAAACCTGAGCTACAGCATTCCCAGCCCTCAAATGAGCAGGGAGTGGATGCTCTGTCAGAATGTTTGCTGCTTTTGCATGGCTGTTCCTGTCTAAACCTGTTAAATTTGAGGCAAACTAAAGTTAAGCAAACAAATTATATGCTGAAGACAAAAACAAACCCCTAACAGAGACACACAACATTAGACTTCTGATCGCCATCACACTAACAGGTTTGGTTTGGATTTTTTAAGCATATAATTTGGTAGCAGGCTACGGCAACAGCAATGTACATACAGCTAACACCCTCTTCCCCCCCATCCTCTCAGATCTTCCAATACCTTGGCCCCTTGGCACCAGCAGCGAGAGCTGTACTACCTTAGAACTGCTGTTAGCAGAAGCAAGCACAGGGCTCACTGCAGAATCCAGTTCTCAATATGTCCCAGGTTGTGGGGCTGCAGTTTGGGGGAAAAAGCAGTTTGTTTGCTCACAGCTCCTTCCCACCTCCTGCTATGCCAACCCATGACCTCACCTACTCTGCACCAAATCCAGCAGCACTCAGGCTATTCTCTGACCAATTTCACTAAGTAAGAAGAAAAAAATTATTTCCTGATAGGTTTGTTACATGACTCAGTGAAACAGCAGGTCAGACTGGAACTGGCAGAGACAGCAGGACAACATAGCCAGAAAACAAGAGAAGGGCAGACAAGGCAAGAGAAGAATGGGAACAAGACTCCTCTTTCAGTGCTGATGAACTGCTGCTCAGCTGCCTATGAAATGGCAATCTTAAATAAATAAAAACAAATAAATAATAAATAAATAAATGCTGGTTTGTACTATGGTTACTATCACTGCCACTAATGGTGGCTTCATTGACTTGGGGTCTAATGCCATAACCACAGGCTCTGGTCAATTGATACCCACACTATGCTGTCTAAGTTTGTGAACAGCAAGTTCTGAGGTCCTCAATAGTTGTCTCAGAGGATTTCACTAAGAGGCAAAAACAACATGTTCCTGAAGCCACTCTGTGAGAGACAAAACTGTACAGTGTTGGAAGAAGCTGAGCCTTTTGTCCCAGCACTGCATGGACAAGGCATTGTTAGTCAAGACAGCTGAGAAACCTGCTAACAGAATTTTAATTACATTGTTCAGACTCCAAACAGGTTTCAGAGAGAAAGCCACCACTGCTCAATTACAGACTTGATAATGTATTTTCAGCTTGGTAAAGGCTGAATTTCCTGCTCATTATACTTAGAATAAAAATGAGTTTAGTATTTCCATATGTGACAAGAATACCAATTCTCCTAATTCTCTAGATAGAAAAGGCACACCAAAATTCCACCTTCTAAAACATAAAGCAAACAGGGTGACTTTGGGGGGGGGTTTCTGTTTTTTGTGGTGGTTGTTGTTGGGCTTTTTTTTCTTAGGAAGTTCATATTTTTTAAGTATTTTAACATACTACTGAATGACAAAAATAAAATTCACTTTTAAAGCTGTACTTCTGTAAATCTATACACTTAATACAACTAAGTATTAAATTGGAAAGCAAAGATCACAGCAGTAGACCTTCTGAAATGGCCGTTTTTATTTTTATCTCTCCCATTTTCTTCAGTTTCTGACCTGTGGTGCAGAACACAAGAGACTTGTCTATACCCTCTACTTGTAGGGCAACTAGTATAAACCCTAGAACAATCCTCTCCTGCTGCAGAACCTGCACAGTTTAGAGGCTCCCTTTCTGCAAAAGCCATTTATATGCATTTACTTCTTTAGAAACATTCCAGAATGAAAGCAGGCGATACTAGAAAGACCTTACATATTTATGCTGTGTGACTGTGCACTTTTGCATTTTAATACTCTGGAAGTACTGGGAAAATGTAATCCTGTGGCAAGTTTTGACTTTCTCAAGGATAAACTATTCATGTGACATTCAGGTCATAAATGCTACAAAGACCAATGCAAACACATCCCAGCAACACTGAGAAGTTACCTCGGGTCCGTGTGCGGCCGGCGCTTGGGCTGCTGCAGCTGCCGTTGTCTGTCCACATTGTTTATCTGTCTGAGAAGCCTCTGTCGGTCCCCTTGGAGGGGACTCAGGGCCGGCATATGCCCCTCTTTGAGGTGGCTGTGCTTGCACCGTGGTAGGCACAGCTTCTGTCTTGTATCGCTGCACAGCAGGCTGCGGAGCAGAGAAGCACGGGTGCTGCTGTCTGCCATCAATGCCCTCATGGATGACGGGAATAGGGATATAGCCAGCCCGGAGCTTGGGGTATCCCATGTTTCCTTCTCTTGCTGGTAGCTGCTTGGGACTATCACGAGATGGACCATTTGCTGATGACTGGCCTTCCTAGAAGTTAAAAAAACATCACATAGCACTTGCTGGTAGCTCAGCTCAGTACACCTGGTGGGAAAAAACTGCCTTAAAGCTCTGTCCTAAAAATCAGTATCAGCAGCATATGAGAAGTTCAGACCTTCTTGCATTCATGTAGGGCAATTAATAGTATCTGTTAATACTCCAGATCTGCAGGCCAGAAAGTATACTAAAAACCTGCTTATAAGAGTCTTTCACCCCCACTTCTCATAAATACCAACTTAGCTTTAAAATATCTGCCTAATTACAACAAGATTTCTTACTTAGCATGCATTACTTGCATTTAGCCACCAGCCCACCCCCCTCAGATGGAGCTCCTCCAATTCAAACAAGTGTCTGTGGGACTGGAGATATTTCCTTAGCACCTTTAAGAACCCATTTGGTGCTACAGGTAACATTTGACAAGAAACCTTGAAGAAAGCCTAATCCCATCAGAAGCACAATGTTTGCTGGTATCGTTCTTCCCACCAGCTACCTAGAGAGTTACTCTTGCTGCATACAAGGACATATTCACGTTCACCTATGGGAGGATCCAGTTCACTAAATACTAAAGAAGAGCAGAGCGGAAGGCAGGACAGCATAACAAAGGGGGAGATGCTGAAGAACAAGATAAAAAAAACCCCTAGGTTGTCTGAGTATGTTCACTGGACAACGTCAAAGCTCTGGCAAGGGTGGAAGTGGTTTGCACTAAGAGCCCTCACAAGTCCTCTAGTAAGTTCTTCCTGCATCGGTCATTCTATTTTGAGGGCTCAAGAGGGCCAAGTTCCAGATGTATCTCTAAGCCAGATCATATAACAAGCACCTCTGTCATTCAGAGGGTAATGTCATTATTCAGTAAGAGGAGAATTTAATAAGGGGACATACGGTGCAAGTGTTGGAAACCCTATTTTTAAAAAGGTGTTTAAGCTGCAAAAGTATTTAATGCCAATTCTGTACACATGAATATACTAATTCATTAAAAATTAACTCTTTTACTAACCAGATTGAGCATTCTTCCATATGACACTCTCCTCTTAGAAAGTAATTTCTGAGAACTCTTGTAAGCAATTAAACCTCAGAGAAAAAAAGGCTATTATTTAGGCAAGCTAATAAAATAACAAGTACTGAAAGGAACAAGTTCAAAGTCAAAGCCCTGATGTTGCATTTCCTCTTACTCATTAAAATAACCCTCCACAAATAAAGGAAAATATATAGAAGAGGCACAAAGGAGAGCCAGGCCTAGAAAGTTCGCACAGAAAAGTAATTTGAAGTTGGCTTTTCCAGTTGCAGAACAAGGATGATCTCATGCCAAGGTCTGCACCGGGATCCACTGCCGACAGATGAGTCATTTTGAATTCACCCAACCAGGAAACCACATTCCTCTGCTGAAGGCAGGCTGTCTAGGGCCTTCAGGATCCTGAGGACCAACAAGCATTTTGCCAGTTCACCTTCTACCAGCATAACCCCAAACTTGCAGCACCCATCTCTGCCAGGATCCGGAGGGACGTACAGTTACGCCAGCAAACTGCATTTGCCGGAAAATAAATCTGAGGTGTGCTCAGCTAGCAACAATGCGAGGCTGTGTCAGAGCCAAATGTCTGCTAGATGAGCGGAGCCGAGGAGGCTGCCGAGCAGGGAGGGAAACTGATGATTCGACACTCAGAAGCAGCACCTTGCTGCTGCTCCGCGCTGACTCCATGCATTCTGCGCCCAGCGTGCACCAGCTGCTCGCCACAGTCTCCCTGACTGAGGGAGCAGGCGGTAGGCTGTGAGTGTAACCAGAGAGCCATCCTCCCCACCTACAGACATGGCTCCCATGGCTATAAAAAGGAGATTCACTCACTTCTAGCATTGTCAGACCCACTGTGGGAAGGGTTGGTGCTGGGAAAGGCTTAGGAGCTGGGTGGGCCAGAAGCACCTACAGATGTTGTGACATGAAAAGGCTCTCAGCCACATTTACTCCATTCTGCCCGAGAGTACAACAGATCTGCCCTAAGGAACCAGTTGCTAGCTCCTCTCATGACATTTTAGGGGTCTGCAATGCTTTGAACAGCTCTATTTGGGGTTAAGTCCTTCAGTCTTCTGGAGTTTATTTTAAAACTGCCAAAGCTTCAAGATGGACAGTGTCCCACTTCCCCAACCCTCCAGGAACCCCCACTCCTAGGAGTCTGACCACAGGCTTCCCCTCCCTTGTCTTCATTTTCAGATCCTTCAGGCTGCCCTTATTCTGAACCATCTCAGCTATTTGAGAAATCTGCCTCTGCAACTTAAACCCTGGTAAGAAATATAACAGCAGCAGGCAGCCCAAAAACAAAGAAGAATCAAGTTAGACTTTTTTGAAACTATTCAGTTTATACATGAAGTCAACCCTGCAGCAAGTTTAATGCCTTTTTTTTTTTTAAATGGAAGCACTAATCCCTCTTTCAGAACCACACCATAAAACTGTACTCTCATCATTCTTACAGCTTCAGTCAACCTCTCCTGCTCCTGCAGAAAGTTAGTATTTCAAGTTGGTCCCTTCTTCCAGACTTTTTTTTCCTCTGTAGTCAGGTCTGCTAACCACATAGGAATTTATGTGTGTGTGTATCTCTTACTAGTAGAGTCATACTGGAACAGCCCTCAGCGCAGGAACAAATGCAGCATCTCTTTTTTTTATTTCCACTGTCAGCAGCTCTGATGCAAAGATTAGATTTAGGAAAGGTGCTCTCATCACAACTGCTTTTCCTGATCCACGCTGTTCTCTTCAATGCTTAACTAATATTTAACTCTATGAACAGCTGCTTATGTTAGCCAGATTGCATCACCACATCCTCATCATTCCTCCTTCTTTCCTGTTGCCTTTCTTCTCACCATTTCATATGCCCATGTCCATACACAATCCATGTACTTTGAAGCACCTCACACTTAAGCACAATACAGCAACATCATGACCAAAGAATAAAGAAGCCTCAAGTTCAGGTAGGTGTCTCCAACTATTTCTTGTGGGAATTCAGCACAATGAGTGCATGGTGATCCCAATACACCCATAGTCAGGCTTGTGGCCAAAGCAGTTCTGTTCTCTGTAGGGAAGCCTGCATTTACAGCCTGGACAAACAGGTTCTGGAAGACTTCTGGAGAAGCTCAGGTATGCCTGAGGACACTGCAGCAAAGTGGGGAATGGAATCAAGCTCTGTAAAACTCTCATCATAATGCTACATAGAAGAGATTCATGGATTCTCCCTGAATGCTTCTATTCCTAAATTTCACAGAAAGCCAAAAATGGCCATTTTGGGGGGTTTGTTGCCTACTATCAAATACAGTTCTTGTTCATTATATTAACAAACATATTATGTGAAAAAGCCCAGGGCTCACATTTAACACAAATCTGCACAGAGAACTATGACCAATAATGAATGAAAAACCTTAGTCCATCATCCTTCTCAGTTTATGTGTAAAACACAGGAAGCCATCATAATTTCTGCACTAGAAGAACTCAAGTGTATGTCTCCTGCCCTCATCCAAGGTAACAAAAGGTTCTTTGAAAATAGAATTGAGAGTATTTATAAGCAGTAGAATATAGATTAATTTTCCCCACAATTAGCACTGCAGGAATCCTGGCTTTACATTTAAGAGACTCCCCAAAACAGAGGAAGCACAAAAATGGAAAAACCTCCCTCAAGCAGCTCAGAAATGTTGACAACAGTCCTGGCCTGCACTTCAGGCAGCCAGAAACACCACCAGAAACTCAGACCTGATCCACCATCTCAGGATGTGCTGAGCAAGTGTAACAGAGTCATCATTGCCAGTCAAATGAGAGAAGAAAAGCATTGCTGTGTTTGAACAAGCTGCAAGTGGGACAGTCAAGGCTTGCTGGGAGATTTGCTCAGCAGGAATGACAGCACTTCCACCTCTAGGGATCAGGCCACGTGTTTCTGTTGTGAGGCCATCACCATGATAAATAAAGGTGCAGCCAGCACAAGTTGTGCAACTGGAAAAAACACTTCATACCCTACATCCTACTCTTGGCTTCCCGTGGGAAGGGCATGGTCAGGAGTGACGCCAAAATCCTTTAAATTGCACAGATTTTGAGTTCTGACAGTATGTGCCATTGGAATAAAACAATCAAGAGAAAAACACAACCTTGCAATAAAACTCCTAGTACAGCTGTACTATCTATCCACAGTGGATAATGGCAGAATTCCTAAGGTGCTTCAGTGACTGCTCAAGTGTTATTGCAGACTGAAACACAGAAACCTGCAGATTCTGCCACTGCTGATGCTAGCAAATTGCCAATAAAGTCATCCAGATGGCTGTACTAATACTCTGGATGCATGCTAGGTTACTGGAATGGTTGTACCAAACTCGGAATCTCCCTTTTGAGACTGCCTGCATCAGCCATTTTTCATTTCACTTATACTAAAATGGTCTACAGGAAAAGAAGTTAAAAAGCCAGTTTTGCTGCCATCATACTCAACATTTTTCTTGACCTGTACTGGTATTATTTGTAGCATAGTAAATTCATCTCTGAAGTATGTATGTATTACACACAGGTAACACCTTTGTAGCTCTTGCAGAGCAGCACTGCCAGTATTTAAACTGTACTTGTTTTGTAAATATTACTGAGCAAAGAAAAACAATTTTTACCAACATTACCAAGAGATGAAATATCTCTTTCTGTATGCAAACAGGAGGTCAACTGACAGCAGTATGGTTCTCAACTTTTACGCTGCTGCTCTAAAGGGTATCTGGTTGCTCAAATGGCTGAGAAAATACCGTTATCTGGCAGAATGTGATTTGAGAGTATATTTCCCTTGATTTTAAGCCCAGATCCTATATATTTAGGAAGAAAGTATTATGAGTCTGTTCTTTCACAGTAGAATATAACAATATAACTAAAAAGTGACTGAAATATGACAACTAAGCTTTCTTTACACAAATACTGAAATCTATTTTTTGACAGCAATTGTCATGAACAACCAAAAAAGCCAGTAGTATCTAATATTCAAATCTAAGAATACACACCAATTCTATTTATTAAAAATAAATACCATTTTACATCATGGAAAGGCAAAACTTTAACCACTAGAACTGGATTCCATATGTACTTGTATTTTTGGCCAGACCTTTTTTTTTGCCCTTCTCTGTTGCACTAGCTAGGTAAATCAAAACTACTACAATAGCTCTGTTACTGATAGAGATCAGCATATCCAAGTATTTCTAAGAAGTTTCTCAATAGTGTTTTCTGTTTAAGCATATTAACAGTACAACATCAGCATAAAGTATGTTTCATTAATACTTCCCAGAGAATTACACAAGTGGGAAAGTGGAGAGTGATTTGCTCTCCACACTGACCCCAAACTTCTTATTGCTGTGCTTCAGCCACTGAAGGTTTTTACATTCTCATTCTTTTAGTCACAATTTATGCTTAAATATATACACTGAGCACATAGGCATTTGAACAAGATATCATTAGCTAATGACTGAAGGAAACCATGAATAAGCTCAGTCGCATGAGCTGTCTCTGTACAACTTCGTGTCAGCCACATCATGTAACTCATTTATATGCTGAGCTGCTTTTGATGTTTCACTTGTTGAGTGCTGAGTTTTATTTCCTAACATGCACATGTGCAGGCAAACAGGCTTTTTGTTCTCTCTTGTAATTATCATGTTGTGTTGCATTAGCATATCCTTTAACTGATGGAGCACAGTGACCTCCTTAGAAACAAACAAACACTATTAAAAACTGAAGGAAAATTTCTGTTCTTAAGCTTTCCAAACAGAGAGCCTTACTGGAGCAAACATGTTGGCTATCTTGCAGATTAATCTTGTTTCAGGAACTAAATCTGTTCTTTATCACTAAGATGTTTCTTTCTTAGGCTAAAATGCCTTGGCACAGACATGATGACACTTGCCCTTTATGCCTGGGAGTGGAAGTTGGCCCATGCACAGAAAGCATCCAATGGGCCAAACTGAACATGTTCAGAGAAAGCAGCAGTGACTGCTACCAAAAGCAGAGCAGTCTTAGGAGAGAGCTGGTAACATCACCCATCCTGCCACCTATCACGGATAGGGTTAAAGAAAAGCCCTTTAGAGCACTAACAGAAATATCCTTGTCAAGGGTGATGAGAATGACATACTTTATTCAGTTATTTCTGTGCACTGCCTGCTTACCTAAGAAGCAGGTGGTCAACTTGTTGCTTTCCTGCTACTAGCTGTGAGTCAGAGATTTGGAACACAGAAGACAGTACAAGCCTCAAGAATTAGCAAAACAGCGTACCGTAAAAAAGCAGCAGCAGCTAAGAACTGAAGAGTCTGCCATGAATTTCACAGGTTATAATCAGGGTCAACATTTTCATCTAAATTTCATTTTGCACACAGCATTTTCTGACTTCACTTTCTTAAACAGCAATTTTCCAACACTATGTTTTTATAGCTTGCTACACTGCACTCTATTTACCAATTACAAGGCTTTGCCATCAGCCATAGAAACACTTTAGCGCTATCCAACCTACCGGGCAATGTTAGACAAGTCACCTCACCACTCAAATCTCATTTTCTTGTCTGTAAAGCCAAGAAGGAAAAATAGAAAGACTCAAACAGTTTCTCCAGCAGACTTGAGGATACAGCATTTTTTTTTCTATAATTGAAATAATATAATCTGTGTGAACAAGCCATTTCATCTATTTTATAGTTACCTTGGCATGAAGAAAGGGCATGGCTGCCACAGAAAAAGACAAGAGAAACCTAACTGCCTATATACCCCACAGCATATTGGATTGTTATCTGCCTTATCATGGTTCAAGTGGGAACAATTACATTTTTGCCATTATGGAAAAAAGGAAGTTATGGAAAAGTCCTGCCTATGTAAGTGTTAAAAAAGTGTTAAAAATATGATTCCTGAGCAACAATGCTGCCCCCTGGCACAAGTATTCCTCCTTCAGATAAGTAGTATGCTGTGTCAGGAGTTACAAAGAACTGTGCAAGACCTTCCTTGCTTTTCCTCTTGCATAATTGCCCAGACACTGATGCATTATTTCTAGTGTTATTTCTTCATCTTCCTTTCTCTTATTTCCTATTTGATCCACCTCTTGTTTTCAGATTTGATTGGTATCTCCACAAATTAACTCCACTTACCATGTTCTATGCTTTGAATAATTACACAAAGCCAGTACACAGCCATCCAAAAAATCCCCTAACTGATAATTTTTCCACTCCTACGTATTACACCTTTTCTATACAGTACCTTTTTTAATCTAGTGACTCCTTTATTAACCTGACTGTGACAGAATGCAAATCAGCATAAGTAATGTAAAAAAACCACTGCAGGTATGAGAGACCTAAATTGTTACCTAGTCTTTCATCCCCTTCCACTGATGGGAACCAGTACAAAAAGAGCCAGTTTCAGGGAGGCTGTATTGAACTTCCAATGCAATTTCTAATTTGGTCTACCAAGAATTTTTCAGTCAACTCAAACATGAGAAGTCAGTGCTCAAAAATAAGTTCACTGCTAAAGAGATGGGAATAGAGTGATTTAAGACTTATTTGGGGAAGATGAGAGATAAGAGCTTCAACAGTCATTAAGGGTGAGGATAGAAACTTAGGTGTAGTTAGTCATTCCCCAAATAGCAAAGAAGCCATTAGGAAAAGAGTAAGATAGCTTCTTCATCCTTTGTTTAGGCCTGTGCAGCCATTGCTGCAACCAATAAATATATCACTTTTATGACTGCTCTCAAACCTTGTGGCTGGCTTATACAGCTTTTATCTCAAAGCTAAAGCACTAGTGAGCTATCGATTGCTGCAATATTAGTTCACTGCAGCTCAGTACAGTCAATTCCTTTGGTCTATTTTTAGCTGCAGTATTTCACATTAGGTTTATTGCATGTGGAAACAATATATGGAAGGGGCATCAATAAATACTTACACAAGCGTTGTTTCTGTTCTTTTCTTTAAATGTAATCTATTTTTATCAACACTTTGGGGAATACCAAGTAAACAATTTAACAATATAAGATAATACTGCAGAAAGTACTCTGAGCTGTGATGGCATAAGTTAACACAGAAAAAGTATCAGCAATAGATAAGCATAGGAAATCAATAATCCTACCAGAGAGAGGAGGAGTGTGACATTACTTGTAAACACTTTTTTGTACAAGTATGGATATACATGCTTCACGATACTGACTGTACCTTATTCTTTGTATGTCTTACTATTAGCTAATTAGACACTTGGAAGAAAATCATTAGCCTACCAAGAGGTTTTGTTAATGTTTTTCAGTCATTTGTAAAGTCATGGCTTGTTTCTCATTGGAGCATGGCAAGAGATTTTCTGTTCTTTCTCAGGAAGGTCTCCCTAGTTCAGTCTCATACTGCAATTGTTTCATACAAGTAACAGAGCTAAATCTGCAGAGGAATGACACTCATCCTCCGTGGGAATAAAAAGAAGGCCAGACTTAATAAAATAACCAAGAGACATCTGAATCGATGAATATATCTAAAGCACATAGTTAAATGCAAAAATCAAGGTCTGCATCTGTTTATTTTAAATGGCTGTGTCAGGGGTGAAAATGTCAAAAGAGCCATTTCCCCCGTTACCTGATTACGTATCTGGTACAGCTTGTTGCAGCCAGCATAGGTACACTAATGCCAAGCCTAGATGAGCAACAACCACTTGGGAAAAACAGGACTTCATTATTAATTACTGTCTCAGCTATATTACCTAGCTAGAAAAGAGTTAGGTTTAGACCTGTGAGCTTGTCATTGTCCACTTACAGTGTGGTACCTCAATTCATTGCCTAGGTCTCTTCAGAAAGGGAACAAAGACTCAGAATACTGATGGATGTAGCCCTAAGAGTTATTGAAAGACTATCATAAAGGTGATTAAAAAAAATTACTGGTTCCCTGGCTGATTTCAGTGAAAGCAAAGCAGCAATTAAGTCAGTACAAGGTCAATCTCTATATAATAATCCTTGAAAACGTGCATTAAGTCTGACAGATACAGTCAGATTTTGCAATTCTCAGATCACTTCTAAAATCCCCAAGTTCTCATTTGAGCTAGACTGAGAATGAGGAATAAGAAAGCTGTTCATATCTAGTCAGTCTTTCTGCTTACGTCAGTGATTTTGTCTTTCCTACCTGTTTAGGTTAAAAAAAAGTCTTATGCCTTCAAAAATCACTGCTGGATTTGAAGTTCAATGTCAGTGGGTGAGCTGTCTTCTATGACCTTGTCTAGCTAGGAAAAAAAAAATTTTAGGAAGACAAACACTTTCCTTGGACCCGATTCTGAGATTCTTTTGCTAAATAGTACCTGCCCTTGTGCAATACCCTAGTACTTAAACCAGTTCAGAAGCTGTCCACTAATTCCTGCAGATATTCTTAACTGAAGGCCTGCCGAATGGCTGTATGAGATCAGTTACACCCAACTTCTATCACCAGGAACTGAAGGGGTTTCTCTCTTTGAACATTGGGCAGAAACTCCCCAAAATCAACAATCTTCCATAGTCATCTCTGGAAGCATCTCTCCCTCTCTCAACAAACGATCCCAAAGCATACAGACATTCCTGTGTATAATGAGCAGTAACATTCTCCTGTTTGGAAAGAAACATATCTCACAAAAGCCACTCAAAAACAGGTGCAACCTTTTGTCTGTAACTACCCTTGCAAGTTGGCAGAAGAGGAGGCACTTTTCCTTACCACAGATTTCACATCAGGGGTGAAAATTTGTTTTGTTTCAGGCACCCACTCAAGCAGAATACTAACCCATCAGCTTACTTCAAACTCTGTCTCCACACAATTATCAGAAGCAGTTTAAATGTGACTTTTCTGTTAAATAGCTTCATTTCAAGTGGTATTTCCATAACAAAAGCCTTTGAGTAAACAGCACACTTTTCTTCTCAAGTATGTTTTATACCTACAAAAAAACATACTATTTATTATTCTTACTGCCCTAACAACCAGTGTTAACAGGTGCCTCATTGGAGCAGGAAGATGGTGCCTCCAAAAATGAGTTAAAGCGCTTTTTCCTCTGCCAGTCTCAATACTCGAATTATCCAATTAGACATCTTTATGACCTCTTTGTATTATTACTAGAATTATGTCGTTTATTTATAAATGAACCAACCCTTAAAAAGTTTAAAAGAGGATTCATTTGCTACAGAAAAGTACATCCCTTTCATTTCTGCTCAACACCAGGCTGCTCTCACACCGAGCTTTCAGTCACAGTCTGTGCTCTCAAACAGGCCAACTACTATTTTAAGGAACATTAAGTCCTTAAAATAATACCATTGACTGAAGGCTTTGATCCCGATGTAAGGTGACAAGAGGAAAAGCTGCAACAGGTATGTTGGACACAGAATTCAAAGACAGCAGGTACCCCCCAATTGCTGTACTTCGTGTGTTTATCACACAGTCAAATATAGTTTGGTTCTCCTGCTCAGACAGCACCTTCTCTGCAGCCCCTCGGCTCTCCCCAGCACAGTGAGGCAGGTTCTAACCCAGCCAAGCCGAGCAACAGCCGCCGGCTCCCTGGGCCCGGGTCTGGCCCCTCCCCGGTGGCAGCCGGCCGCGGGCTCCCGTCCAGACGCACTGCTCCGCGCCGGCCCCCTCGGCCTCTCCTGCCGCCCTGGTCGGGAACAAGCCTCCTTCCCAGCGGGGACCCGGGCAGCCGGACTCAAGTCCAGTCCTGTTCGGCCGGGCCAAGGCAGGGCAGGCGAACCAGGCGTGCCCGGGCTGCGGCGATGCTGCTCGCCGGGAAGCGCACGGAAAGCCCCTGAGGGAATCGCCTTCCCATCAGGCAACTTCTAGCTCGGCTCAAGTTTCCAGCACTTTCTGCCTACAGCCACTGCACTGCGAAAATGCCAGTGCGGGTTTAAGTGCTGTTTCCAAGAGTGCTGCACTCCCCAAAACCCAGAACATTTGACCCGAAAGCGCCCCGAGAAAACCGGAGCCGCTCTGTCCTCCGCGCCTCTCCTTCCATGGACATATTTGGACTAAGATACAGCTTTTCTCTGAGCATGCTTAAGAACAAAACCAGACCAGACGACTACTGAGATAGTTCGTGACCAGAAAAAAAAAATAAAAAAGGAAAAACAAGAAGGAAAGCCAAAACTTGACAAGTACAAGCCTGGGCTGGGTTTCTTTTTTAAGGGCATTCATTCCTGTTCACAGCTAGAACATGCATGCAGGCTCGCGTCTCCCCTGGCAGCCCCGGTGGACTTCACCAACTTTAAATAAACATTACAGGGCCGAGGTATCAAATGGTTTAATGCACAAAAAAGGGACTGCACTGCGTCAGAGACAAAAGGCAGTTCCTGCCCTCACTGCATTGCGATGCACTTGGGGGCGAGTGTCCAGTTCCCCCTCCCTCCCTGCGGACCCCCACCCTACTGCGTCACCCCTCCGGGACGGGACACTCCAGTACTCCCAGAGCCGGGACCCCCGGAGGAAGACGAGGTGCCGCCGCCGCCGTACCTGCCCCGCCGCCGCCCGCAGGCGCGGGTCGCTCCAGGTGGTGGTGCGGGTGTTGTGATCCACGAAGAAGGGCCAGCCCGTCTGTGGGTCGATCTTGATCTCCCAGCCGGGGGGCAGGGGCTCGGCGCTGCCCTCCATCTGAGGTGGTGGCGGTGGAGGGGAGTGAGCGGCGGCGCTCATGGCAGGTTAGGGCCGGGCCTGTAGCTGTGCCGGGTGTCCAGTGCCGGGCGGGGGCGCCGGACGGGCGGCTTTATCCGTCGCGGGGCGGGGGGGCGGAGGCGCCGGCCTGGAAGTGTCTGGAATGGCGGCGACGTGGGGCGCAGGGGGCGGTGGCGGAGGAGGGACGAAGGACACAGAGGAGGAGGGACACGGAGAAATTAGCCGGCTGGAAACTTCTGGTTATCTCCAGCACGGCTCGGCAGACCCGGGAGTTACCGGACACGTCTTCCCAGGGGCCAGGTCATGCCGCCTGGTCCTAGTCCCAGCCTGACAGCATCAGATCCGGACCGGGACGGGCCTCCCCAGTTCTCTTCGCACGCACACTCTGCAGGGTCGCTCCCCGGTGCGGCGCTCGTTGCAGGCTCCGGGAACGCGAGTAGGAAAACATGCAACACAGAGCTGCTTTACTGCTCTGGCTCGTCTCTGCTGCAGCCCTAAATCTACTACCACATAGCTTGTGTCTGGAGCAAGCGGTGCCCTTGGAGAAGCCACAGCCTCCAACACGCCCAACGCGTCCCTTAGCCGGGGCACGACTGCTCGTTAGCTCCGTCCTACTGCCCCGTGTAGTGAGCGAGGGTCCGAAGCTCCTCCCCAAAAGCTCTTTTCCCTGTAGCTGGTAATTCGAGGTTATAATGCACAAATAACAAAAACAGTGTTTCTTCCCAAATAAGTTTGTGGGCGGACATTGCTCATCGCATTCAACTTGTCTGAACTTTCTCAGGTTTTTGGAAATACGTGCTGGAGTCCTCAGTTTCACTTAGAAATACATGAGCTTTAAAATAAGCTTTAAAATCTTCTCTTTCTCCACCGGTGCTGTATCAGCATGTCATGCATTCACTGTGTTTAGCGTAAGGTAACTGTGCTTCACAATAATACCACTTGAAGTCATCTGACAGTCACAGGAACAGCACAGATGCCTGTTGATAGTTACTTCAAGTAGAAGAGCAAAAGCACAAGCCTTACCTACTGCAAAGCTTTTTGCTTCAAGGAATTCGAGGTATGCATTCCTTGGACTTAGATATTCATTACTGAAGCATCTTTTACTTCAGAAAAAACCTGCCCATTTCCACTCAAAGATCTTTTGGAACTGCTTGACACTGACAGCCATTCACCTTTTGACAGAGTGGGGTTTATCGCCCTGACAAACCTAGTAACTTGCTCCTTCATTCCTGCAGCTTCCATGCTGCACACTCCTCACCTTCAGAACCACACTGTGGTCAATCACCAACCTGGCTGTCTAACCTCATTGCATGTCTTTGACTCATAAGTATTGTATCTTCCCCAGAGCATTTACCTTCAGATGTCCATCACTATTACTGACCTATTTATCACAGCAACAAATCACATACCTTGTGCATCTTACAATCAGTCCTGGACTGTGGTACCTATCCCTGGACATATCTCCTACCTCTGCTACCTCTCATGCTCTACCAGTGACAGAAGACCTCTGCTCAGCCTCACTGATGTCAGCAGTTGCCTCAAAATATGTAACAGTAGAGGTTTATTCTGCTTCTAATCTGTGGAGATTTGCAGAGAACTTTCCCTCTGCCTCCTAACAGAAAGGCATGCTTAGACCATATGCTCTCTGTAAGACATGCCAAAGTCTCTGCCAGATCAACAAAAGCAGCTGATTCAAACACAGATGTCAAAAGGTCTAGGAGGAAAATTACTCTTGTAAGTTGAGGAACTGATACAGATGGGGTCTGTAGCTGATAGACTGTAAACAGAGACATGAAGAATGGAGTTTCTTGTTTTGCTGCAGCTGACAGCTAACTATGTACTCAGCAGAGGTAATGAATAAGGTCAGCAAAGAGGCAAAAACATAGTGAAAGGAAAATTCAAAGGGCTATCTAACGGGCTTAAATTATTTTTGAGAGGACACACCCTGCTAAGAAACAGAGGGGATTATATTTCACAGAAATTAGCTTGGGGTACTGGTTCAGGATTCATATGAACTGCTACAGTAAAGAAACCCGTGGGTGGACAAGCATCCAGCTGGAGAGAAAGCAGTCTGGGCTGAGAAACAAAAGCATGTGAGTGATTGAATTTGGTTGGCTAGACCTCATGCTTTTTCTGTTAATTAAATTGTCTTCCCCAACAGGTAGGTTTTAGCCTGGTTTCTTGTGAAGGTAAAAGTCCTCCCAGCTAAGTAAGTTATACAGGACAGCAGTACACAAATACACTTTTTGTTCTTTTGTGCCATGCTGTTACTGGCCCATAACTGTAACCCTGAGGCAATACAGCTTCTAATTTATATTGTCATAAATCATTTTGATTTGAAATATGGTTAATGAAGATGCTCATGTAAGGAAAACTACCAAGCAAAAATACTGGTTCAGGAAAATGTTATTGAGATAAGTCTCTATAATGTCTGTCTGATCTCAGATGAGACTCCAGGCTCAAGGTCTTATATCTTCCACTTCAGAAGGGAAAACAATCAAGAAGGATTTACTATTTATTGTCCTCTTCATAGAGGTGCCAACATAGCACTCAGGACTTCTCAAGCTACCTATCTGTGCAGTGGTTTGCACACTCAAGCATACTGGTCTAAGCATTTATTCCAGGGTGGTCCAGTACAACTAGACACTGCATAAATGTGGTTACCCAGAGTTAATAAACTCTTTAGGGTCCTCACATGTTTCTTTGTCTTGAAAATAATTCCACATTTTCTATGTTTAGCCTGTATTAAGTTGCTTTATCACCCAATGACCCCTAGCCAGCAGAGAAGAGAGATCAGGAAAAGGAGAGGAGACCCACAGGTTGAAATGAGCACAGATTTAATATAAAAGCAAAACTAACATCAAAATCAATATATATTAATTCATACTCAGCCCAATGAATGTATGGCAGTCACAAGGAACAGGAAAGCAGTCCTCAGGATCAGAACAACAAGCAAGTCCCTCCAAGCATATGAAAGAAAAGGAAAAGCAGCATAAAAACAAAAAAAAGCATCCTTAGCAAACTTGCCCCTTTATAAGCAGCATGACATTCATGATATAGGATACACCTGTAGCCAGCTTGGCTCAGCTGCCCTGGCTGACTGCAAACTGCTAATGGCCTGCAGCCCATGGCTGGCCTGTAATCCTATCCCAACAAAGCCAGGACATATGTAAACCAGCTAGAAAATTATTAGGCTTGTATGCATGACTAGATTTCAAAGGGCTAACCAAGGACCCCAAATCAAAGCAAGCCATTCCTTCCTCAAGCCATCAATTGCATCATTTCTTAATTCTGGCCTTAGAACTGCAGAGAGAACTGGCCTCAACTTCTGAGTTATATGATGGCCTGTGGTTACTGTAGGTATGGCTACTTTCCAGAAACCTCAGGACAGTGTGTTATCTAGATAGGGTATGGACCACCCTGGGGAATCACTGCATGCTGCCACATGTCCCTTGGCAGATGGACCAGGAAATGGCTGCAGAGGTGATCTGATTCAACTACAGTTCACACAAGGTCAGTGGTTACAGATCTGGCTGAGATGTTTGGCCATGTCTGTGTGGGCTGTCCTGCTGCAGAGAGTTCCACTTGATCTCTAGCTCAGGTTGTACAAAGTGGCACTGTTGTAACAATATAATTGTTGTTTGTTGTATAAACAAGTAGATATCTCTGGTGTGTCTGGAAACAACATGTCTTGGGGTAAGCTCTAAATTGGCTTTCCACCTCCTAAGTACTCATGGCAATTTAGCAGATCCCCTGAATGGAAAAGGCACTGTTAATCAGGACTGTGAGTTAACATGGTTGTCCTGGATCTAGTATTGTCAAAAGCTGTTATTGATGAACCTGTGGGTAATTGACGCATATGGCATGTTTCTAGTGCTGTATTTCTAAGCAGGCTTCAGTCCAAGTTCTCTGCTGGATGCACTTAAGATTGAGTCATATGAAAGCTCTGTTAATAAATGCAGCAAGCACAAATTGTTTCTCAGTCTTTAGATTCAAGAGGTGTGATTAATTTGATCGGCATGAATAGCCCAGAACTTCACTGGCTGTGTTTTGAATGTCCTGCTCCAGGGATATGAACCATTTCAGCTAAAAGCAAAAGGTCTCAACTACAGATTATCTGCTACCTACTGCCAGAGAAGTGCAGATGTTTGGTTTCATGGTTTGTTCAGAATTGTGGACTTGCTGGTACTGATGGTATAAGAGCCACTGATGCAACTGAGCTCCATATTTGAGAAAATTAAAGATGCCCCTCATACCAGAGACTGTTTTTGACTTGATTTTCAATGTTTGTTTGCTACCTAATTTAGTGTAACTGCCAATGTAGTAGATCACCTTCCACAAATGGTCTGATCTCACACTGACTGCTGTACTGGTGCAGACACTGCATGGTTCATAAGGCTTGGTTGTTATCTGCTTATTGGAGTTACAGTAATAATAAGCAGATCATTTGATAGATAAATAGAGTTTCTATGAACTTTGATAGAAAATGCAAGACATTAATGAGAAAATAGAATGCTAACTGTGCTGTCTGAATGGAGAAAAGCTTTTTAAATGCACCTATTGCAATCACACTGCAACTACACTAAATCTGGGCTTTCACAAAACTCATACTCAGATTTCCAAATTTCATATTTTTGAACCTGAAAAAGGAGTCCAGAAGCTAATTCCAGTACAAAAAAAAAAATTGGTTTTTACCTTTTTGTTTCCACCTGCAATGCAACTCTTTGGTGTAAGAGGTGTCTAAGTGTACCCAAGGAGCAGGATAACCCTGCCTTACTTTGTTAGAAATGAGAAGAATGAATTAATCGGCTTTTTTAATTGCAGCATTGGCCATCATCCATTACTGTTTCCAGACCTCCACCTAGTGGGTAATCTGCTCTTCTGCACTCAAGGCTGCAATAACCCAAATGTACTTGTTTCAAGTTTTTGCTAGCAAATCTGTATCCACTTCCAGAGCTGAGTGTGCCCAATAGCAGGCACAGTACAGAGGCTGGGAAAAAAAACAACTGGAAAGGGAACCTGAAAACCCTCTTTCATGAGTAAATTGATCCTTTCATAAGCAGCAGCAGAATATGGCACATGTGGAGACAGAATTATTTCTCTAATTTATAGAATCATAGTATCATTTGGGTTGGAAGGGACCTCTGGAGGTCATCTAGTCCAACCCCCCTGCAGTGGGCAGGGACATCCCCATCTAGATCATTTCTATGGGTAGTGAAAGTGATTTAATGATATCAGTGCTCTGCCCCTAATCATGTCTCCAAAATATTTTTATTCCCTTGAATTGAAGAAGCAGATGCACAGCTGATAGCATCTCTGTGTCTCTCCCTGGCACAGTGGAGCCTCAAAGGAGGTAGCAGACTAAGAGGAAAAGAGAAACTAATGCATGTCCTTTAGTCTCTGCTCCTTCTGGCTCTACTTCTTGGAGCAGTGTGTGCCTAGAATTCAACTTTGGAAGTGCTAGTGTTTCCTAGCCATAAAAGACCTCTTTGGGTCTGTGCCAGGAATGCAACCCCTCCACTTCGAGGAGTGTAATTGGCTGCTCAAGGCTCACACACCGATAAGAGCAGTTGAGACAAGCTGCAAAAAGCTTTAGTGCCTCCCCACATCTCTCCTGGGAGCTCCTTCCAGCTAAGCTTACTCACTCCAGACACCCACCAAAGCTACACCACAACTGCACTACCATTATTACTATTTACCTAATAGGAAATCCATCATTCAGAGGTTTGAAAATTGTAGCAGCAGGATAGGCAGATGGGAGATGGAGAGTTTCTGGACAGTGTTGCTCCTTGCATTAGCTATCTGATCAACATAGACATTTACACATCTACTCAGTGCTGCAAATAGGCCAGCAGGTAAAACTGAAACCATGGGTATACTCATGAAAAAGTGAGGTTTGCTATGGTGGATTTTAATACAGAGTAGGGAAATCCAAGCAGAAAATCATAGTCTGCATACTCCTGAAAAACAAAAACCCAACATGAAGAGGAGGCTAATAGTTTTTCTCTAATTTCCTTGGTAATGGAGTTCGGAAAACATCCTATCTCTTGCAGTGGCTCTGACTCATATTTGCATGTGAATTTGGATAGGGTTAGGGATTACTGCTTATACCTATTAGCTTTGTCTCCTGCGGAATCCTACCCCTGCAACAGCAGCTCAGAACGAAACATCTCCACTATGCTGCAGTCCACAACTTGCAGAGTAATCTGAACTGCCACTAATTTCCATCCTAAATGAGAACAGAGGACTGTAATCTGTAGCTCTTGGTCATGTATTATCTTCTGCCATCCCTGCTCAAAGGTCAGTAGTGCCTGAGAGGGCAGAGAGGAGGGTGTTCCCTGGTGCTGGGAATGTGGCCTGGCAGTTAGGTGAAGTAGATCACTTCCAGTCTTCCACAGATCCCGAGTTGCCACAATAGTCTGCCTTGGCAAGGTAAGCAAGCCAGAGAACAAGTTTGTCAAACAGGGTCTGCCCTTAGTGAAGCCATGCTGACTGTCTCTGATCACCTCCCTCTCCTCCATGTGCCTTATGAGACCTTCTAGGAGAATCTGCTCCATGATTTTCCCAGGCACAGAGGCTCGGCTCGGCA